>OZ017740.1:125371095-125623595 GCA_963969285.1 Odontomyia ornata
TAGCTAACAAAATAATCACTGAGATTGAAGCTCGGTATGAGGTGAGATGTTAATGTTTCATTGAAATGAAGAATTGATTGGCCGTTCAGGGTTGACTTGAAGTCGGAAACTTTTGCTTCAATGACCTCTGAAAAAATTTCATTCCCTCTCTCTGGGTTTGGGAGATGAACAAATTCAAAATGAGTTCCAATCAACGCAAGTTTCTGCAATCCATCACATAAAATCCTGTTTCCATTTCTATCTGGAGTCGTACTATCATCACTAGTGGCCCCAATATTCGGTACTATTACTCGAGACTTCTTACGGAATAAGTTATTCACTTACGTGGAAACGCCATCTGGGTCCTCTGGGCTAATACCCCTCAGTTTTTCCGCCCATTGATTGCTTATCTCACTCTTGAAATATGAACGGATTAAATTCCGGACATTCTTGAGATGTAATTTCAACAAAGCCAACGAGGGGTGGTTGTAGTCCAAAAATCGTCGATAAATATTGTTGACGTGTGTCAGAAGAAGGCTTTTCAATCTTTTCAACCTTGCGATGGTTGGTGTTTCATATCCTTCCATATTGTTTCAATGTTTTATCTTGGGAACTACTTTCTCAATCGCTTCCAATGTCATCTTCCCTAACTTCTACAAAAAGATATCTATTTCATCGTTAGTTCGATATCTGTCATTAGAAACCATTAAGCAAGTGCTGCCACCATCGGAAGGGGGACATTTCTTCTGGTAATCATGATTAAACTTCTTTTGAAACTTTTTCCAATCCGTGTTTTTTTTTAAATTATTCGATGATTTTCATGTTGTACTGGAATGAAGAAGACATCATCCCTTTGATGATTGATTTCCATCACGATTGCGTTATGGCTGCTATCGTAAGGAAAAACCTGCATTTTTCGTAGAGGAATATCAAAGCTGAATTCAAGTCTTGCGTCAGCAATGCAGAGGTCCAAATATGAATTCGTCCTAGGGTATGTTGGAAACACTATAATTTTCGCTCTATAGTTTGCCTCCTTTTTTGTGGATAGGGAATATAATTGATTGGCTTCACTCGTTCGGCATATGTTCTGGTTGCCAAATGTGCTGGGTGACTTGGTGAATAGGTCGCTGAACACTGTTGCCACCATATTTAATGAGCTCCACTGGAATCTCATCGATACCCGGCGCTTTATTATTCTTTTGGGCTTTGATGGTGGAACAAACTTCATCCAGAATTGGTTGGGGCAATGGAAGCTCTCCGGAAACATCTATAGGCTCCGATGTTCTGAAGCTGTGCGAAGAACTCAAGAGGCTCTTGAAATATGTTGCCCATCTTTCCTCAATCTTGTTTTCATCAGCGATGATATTGCCGATGTCATCGCAGCAGCGCAAAGTTGATAACCTCATTTCAGGCTTTTTACTACATAGTATGCTTGTCTTGTGTTGTGCGCAAACTATAGAGGCATATCACTACTTTGTCCAGCATACAAAACATTTTTAAAGATCTTAGAAAATAAAATCAGATCATACGCCAATAGCATTATCGGGGAGTATCAAGGTTGTTTTAGAGCAGGTAGATCGACAATAGACCAATTGTTCACAGTCAAGTAGGTACTTGAGATATGCTGGGAGTTCAACATAGACGTACACCAAATTTTCGTTGACTTCAAGCAGGCGTATGAAAATATTGATCTTAATGTACTGTACGAAATAATACTTTGCGTCTTACCAAAATAACAATGACGTCAACAACCTCCCAAATCCGCATTAATAACCAACTCACCAGGCTAAAGCAGGGAGATGAGCTGGCCCCATTACCATTGAATTTGGCTCTGAATGAAGTCATAAGAAAACTATCTGTCGATACTCGAGGTGCATTACTATAAGCCAAGCCAAGTAGAAGCATATGCAGGCGACATCAACATTTTGTCACGGTAATTCACAAACGCCAGAAAGTTTTTTCTGAAACTCGACAGCGAAGCAAAACTAATAGGGCTACAAATCAATGAGAATATAACAAAACTCATGACGCAGTCAAGGACAAATACCTCTATTTTCCAAAATATCACAGTTGGTGAATAAAGTATCGAAAATATGGACAAATTTGTGTATTTAGGCGACCAAAAAAGGAAACCAGTACTGAAAGAGATGAAACACGCGGAAGAATACAGCTTACAAATAAAAAATTTTACTCAGTTTTGACGATTTGGAAGACCAACTGGCATACAAAGGAAAACAAAGCTCCAAGTATACAAATCTGTAATAAGGCCTATGATATGCTATGGGTGCAAGACATGGACCCTAACCCAAGCGTCTGCAAACATTCTTCTTCTTCTGCTTCGTAGCACGACATCTCCTCTCGAGCCTTCGCTTCCTGGAAATTACGCCTCGACTGTCACGGTCCATTGACCACGTCCTCCAAATTCGAAATCCGAGCCGCGATGAACTGCCGTCAAACCAGCGTTTCCTTGGTTTCCCCACCGGTCTCGGGCCTTCGTTTCTTCTAACGAATACCTTTTTGGGTATTCGTTGTTCATCCATACGATTTGTGTGCCCAGCTCAATATGCAAACATATTAGACGCCTTTGAATGGCGAGTCCTGAGACGAACAATTGAAGCGGAGCTAGACGGGGACCAATGGTTAATTCGATCCAACCATGCTCTTCATGAAATTTTTGACAAGCTGGAGATTTCAACGATAGTAAAATGGCGGAAGCTGCAATGGGCTGGCCACATGAATTGAAAAAAATTTCATTGGGGGAACTGAACGGCGGAGACCAGTGGCGAAACCGACGAAACGCTGGTCTGACTCGTTGGACGAAGACAGTTCATCGCTGCTCGGATTTCGAAATTGGAGGACGCGGTTAATGGATCGAGATAGTTGGAGGTACTATATGCAGGTAGCGAAGGCCCGAGAGAGGCTGCAGTGCTGCTACGAAGAAGATGTTTTGAACTCTGACCCATATAGATGGCACTTGTATTTAATTTGGTTCTCTGTTATCCGCTAACTCTTGGATTATTTTTGGCTTCAGCCATGACATATGGTGGGTATTCAGGTCTCCAATAAATAGCCTGTTCAATTCGAGTATTTTAAACAAATTGAGCACCTCCTTTAAACTTGAGAACGTTTTCACTAGTTGGATGGCCAGAGATACCGAAGAGGTTTCCCCCACCTGGCAGTGTAATTTTTACAACGGACTTTCTCAATATTTTAGAAACAATAGGGTCTCTTAACCAATATCCACCTCCCCCGTCATCGTTTGCTCTTTCACTTCTCATGAATTCAAAATCCTTGAATATCCTGAAGCGCTATGAATTGAGGTGGGTTTCAGTGAGATACATGATGTCAGGCTTTTGCTTAACAATAAATTCAAGGAGAAAGTTACGTAACAATGGAGTTGACGTTGATCGAGATGAAACTTAGCCTATCCACTGAGTAATTAAATAATACTGGGGTAGACAACCATGTGACCATGTGGTCGCAACAACCCCTGCGACCAATTTCCCTACTTCCATGCTAACAAAACGCCAAATTGCACAAGCAAACATGGCTGCTGCTCAATGTAAATAAATTTTTATACATTACTAAAAATTTGTTTTCTATCTGAAAAGCCTTCAGCATTATGAATAAAATATGCAAAACATTAACATATTAACCACTTATTTTTGAAAGGAAACACCTACAGATCCTTTCCGGCTATAATTTTTACACAAAGACACTACTCATTTCATTTTGATATTGTAAATTAATTTCACAGTGTCAAACGTTAGTTTTATTCGAATCACAAAGCACAATAGAATGTTCAAACACTTGGAACGAATTCAGATTGCGAACACTTTCCACAGTTTTGATATCGGACAAAATTCGCGACGAAACTTGCAATTTGGCCAATTTGGCGTCCAATTTGCATCAGACAACTTGACACACAGATCCAATCTTATGAGCTTCTGGAGCAAGAAAGTGAACAGCAAGAGAGCAGAAACTGGTCGCAGTCTCTCCTATGCATTTTATATGGGCTTAGCCCATCCAGTTCTTATTCATCTGAGAGCCTTTCAATGGGAATGTGACTGGATGGCATGTTATTTTGAGGCATTTGGAAGGTCTGTACGCTGAAAAACAAACTTAATTTTTGAATCTAGTTTGTTGTTCTCTTCAATAAAAAATTGATTTGCTGGTGCATTTCAACAAGCAGCTCATTGTTATTATATTATTATATTATTCACATTTTTTTCTGTTAATCCTCTAGCGGCGAGTTCAAATGATACCTCGGGCTGCGGTGTACTTGCATTTGTTATGGTATAAATTTGACTTTCGCATCTTGATATCGGAGGCATCGTCCATATGATACAGGATAACCAAATACACCATAGTTGACGCAGTACAATTTTTCTTTGGGCTTTGGGCCAGTTTGCATTCACCGGAGTCATAAATTTCTTTGCACTTTACGCACCGATAGTGCATGGTGTAGTTGGCAGCCAAATGACCAAATCGTTGACACCGATAACACTGGTTGACTTCTCTGTTCTAGAGGTGTTCCCACCTCACCACTCTGAAATTTAACACCCTATCTGGTGAAATGCACTTGAACTGATTTTATTAAAAATACTCGTATGTACTAGATAAAGTAGTAAATTCACGGTGTTCGATCTTTCTTGATTATGTTTTCGTTTCTTAATTGTTGCCAGCTTCGTATTTGACGTTTACTTATCGAAGTAAAATGTTATTCGATAGAAATTCCTTGAGTTGGTTGCTTCGATGAAGCTTTTTCCAATGAAAAATTAACTTCGCAGTGATGATTCAAAAAATTTTTTTATTTTTGAAAACTTTTGACAAGGGCGTTTCAAAAACACGCTTTCGAATAATAGTTGCATGTGATTGTATTTTAACTCTTGCGGGGCAAAATATGAAAAGCTCGATAATTCAGATAATGTGTTTATTTTTATATGCATGATATCAAATTTTAATATAAAATTGAACCAAAAAATTTTTCCCATAAAGGGATTCTTCACAAGGACATGGTATACTTTTTATACCACTGCCCATATTACTGGGAGTGAAACATTTGAAAACATGTTTTTCTACCACTCATACAGAGGGGTACATTGCACACAGAACACTTCCACTTCGTTCGTCGCTGATCTTTTGTATCACTGCAATGAGCGCAGCGGCGTGACGTCATCCTTTCCGGCAAATGTTGTCTTGTTGTCCTAAATGATTGATCACGGAATGGCTTATTTCTACGTTTTTCAATCGCCATTGGTGTGGTTTTTGGTCCTCTTTTTCTTGCCGGCAAAGATATGCTAGTCAAATAGGATATTATTTCCAACTTGAAGGTTTTGAGGTTTTCTTCATAATTTTCAAACTTAGCTAAAATATCTGCGTTCACCAAAGTCATATCAAGGAAGTGATAGAAAATTCTTGGCCACCATTTTCGACTTTACGGTCCAATTTATAATACTTTTTTAATTGATTGAACTTACCAAAGTTATTCATGTGCCAGTTGTGCTCGCGTATTATTCAAGGTTTCCATCGAATCCACGTCTTGGTACTTCAGTTAGAGTATGAGGTTTGATAGAACTGTAATCGCTTTTTTATCCATCCATTTCAAATACAGAATTCCAATATTACTAATTTTGCAATCAAAAGCACCTCTGCGTAAATGCTTATCGGGTACCAAATCATTTGGTAGGTGCTTTCTTTTGATTTGTATGGTTCCACATGCATAAATACCCCTTTGCTTCAGCTCAACAAGAAGATCATGCGAGTTGAAAAAATCATCAAAATATAATTTATGGTTTCGATTCTTTAAAATTGAAGACAAATTCAGAACAATCCTTTCACCCAAATTCTTCATTGTTGCGTCGTCTTTCTTTCCAATATACACTTCAAAATTATAAGTATAGCCACTTTTATCGCATAGCATCCAAACTTTGTAGCCTCGTTTTATTGGCTTTTTTGGCATATATTCCTTCAATGTACTTCTTCCTTTGAACTTTATCATCGACTCGTCGATGGCAACAAATTCACCAGGTTCAAAACATTTCTGGTATCTTTCTAACACCATATCCAAAAAAGGTTGCACTTTGTAGAGCTTATTATAATTTGGCGTTCCCCTCTGAGGCATAACAGACACATCATTCAAGTGAATGTTATTTAGTTATCAGCTGAATCTCTTCAGTGGCATCAAATTCACAATAAATGCATGGTGTAATTCCGGACGAGTTGACCAATAATCCCGGTAACTTGTTTGATGTTTCACGCCCATTAAAAAGTTCATACCAATGAATACCCGAATTTCTTGGGAACTTGTTGAATTGTATGGTTTTCCCGATTTTTGGGCGTACAAATTTATTTGGAAAACGATGTAGTCAATAATTTGGTCGGTTAGCAGTTCATTGAAAATACGTTTTGCGTCTTGGGTCTCCAAGTTGAGAGCAAATCGGCCATGTTGGATGCCTATAAAGTTATCGGGAAGATCAACAGTAAAATTTATAGACCAGATTGGAGTAATCTGAACTGGTACGGTAGTTCTTTCGACTCGAATATTGGACGAAGGAATGTCGTCGCTTTCATCAAAATTGTCGTTGGAAGCCTGTTGACAAGTAGATGTATAAAATTGTTTCTTATTGAAAATCACTTACATACAAGGACGTTCCATCTTCAACATGAGTGGAGTTGGTCGAGAGACTTTCTTCCAAGTCATTTTCATAATTTTCGAGGTTTAAGGATTTCCCATCAGAGGTTATATCAACATATTCCTCCTCGTCCTGTAGCGTTAGTCCTACTCTATTCATTTTCACGTTTCTGCTAAAATAAGTTTTCAGTAAATACGCACTACAATGGGCAGTGGTATACATTGCCTGAATAATAAGTAACCGGACCGACCTCAGGAAATTTTTCATTGATAAAATATGTACAATTTTTCTTTAGAACTCTTCAAAGTAGTCCCCATTGGAGTCGATAACATGCTGAGACCGGGTTTTCCAATCCCCGAACGCTCCCTGGAAGTCGGCAACCTCGATGCTGTCTAGAGCCCTCGTTGTAGCACGTTGAACGTTTTCCAGAGTCCCGCACCGCGTCCCCTTGAGGTGTCTCTTGATCTTGGGGAGCAGAAAGAAGTCCGCTGGTGCCATATCTGGGCTGTAAGAACTCTAGTTTGGTTTGCAGTCGATCAAGGATTTCCGAAGCGACAGCAACACGACGCTCCTTTTGCTCATCAGTCAGGTGTTTGGGTACCAGCTTCGCGCAGATCTTCCTCATGCCCAGATCGTTCTTAATAATGTTGTGAACGGTCATCTTTTCAATTCCAACCTCACCTGCAATAGCCCGAATGCTCAGACGACGATCACTGTTCAACACATCACGCACTTTTTGCTCATTTGTGTGCATGTGACTCGTTCATGGAGGACCGACGCGCTGTTTGTCATGGAAGTTATCGCGGCCCTCCCGGAAATTTCTGTGCCACTGAAATACTTGAGTTCTGGACAGAGCATCCTCACCGTAAGCCCCTTGAATCATTTGAAGAGTTTCCGTGGCCGTTTTCTTGAGTTTGACACAAAATTTGATGCTAACATGTTGCTCGATCGTACGCTCCATTTTCACTCCGACGACGTAACTGAACACGCACTCCGCTCTCGCTCGATGCTATTTCTCCAAGCGCTTGGAGGCAACTGCTGCAGCCCGGTTCCCTTCACCTAGACCCAACCACCACTGCAGCACCAGATACCGGTTAGCAGACCCTTTGACGGCACGGGGCAGGCTCAGTCCGGTTACTTATTATACAGACCCTGTACATTATATACCACTTTCTTGTAACAGTAATACCAACCTTGTGTTGCAATTTTTACTATTAAAAAAAATACTCAATAAATCACCACTGCCTGTAACAACTACGCTTTCACTTTTAAAAGTTTTCCGAATGATTTTCTCACTAAAATAAGCGAACCAAATGAGCACTCTCAACTAATGAACGAGCCACCGGAATAACGGCTCTACCAAACACACAAGGTGAGTTCTGAGTAAACAAAGAAAATTGCATCGTGTAGGGACGCTTTCATTGCATAGAATAGAATGGTATTTAGAGCAAATCACTGTCCATATTAACCAGGAGAAATTCAAGAAAATGTGGTATAAAATATATACCACTGCCCCGCAAAGAGTTAATTTTAAAAAATAAATGATAATGTTCATGAAAAATTCTCAATACTTATCATATGTTATGGTTCATTTTAATTTTCATCGAAGGATCTGAGCAGTGTATCTAGGATTTTTTATCCTTTTCATGAATGCTTCATCAAGACATTTGGATAAAGTCAGACATTGAAAAAACTCTGTTGATGATTGAAAAGAAAATCGTTAACTTAGGGGTCGTATATGACCCTTGGCCTAATGTGGGTTAAAAAACCTGACATTTGTGTTTTTTCTAAACAATATGTGAAATCTCACAAAAAATGAAGTAAACATTAACATGTTATTTGGTGTCGTTTCAAACAGTTTTTTGAATTCTACACACGTCTAGATTGCTCACACTCCTTCAGTACGGAGTCCCCCATATATGTATGTGAAATAACATCAAGGAGGGTGTAAAATCCCAGTATCTTTTTTGAGTGATTTCACACACTTTATTTAGAAGACACTTCTGTTGAACTTTTCAGCAATAAATACAGGCACCTTTTGTTTCCTACTTTAATGTGCGTGAATTCCAACACTTTCGTTTAGAGTATATATGCATTAGTTTCTCTGAACATATTAACTTGTTGTATTCTGCATGATTTCTTAAAA
Organism: Odontomyia ornata; assembly: GCA_963969285.1. Lineage (NCBI taxonomy): Eukaryota > Metazoa > Arthropoda > Insecta > Diptera > Stratiomyidae > Odontomyia > Odontomyia ornata. The sequence goes on from OZ017740.1 coordinate 125,379,856, forward strand.
ATCAACTAAATGATCCATGCATACATAAATAAAACCCATATCATCTCTAATAGGTCGCTGACATGTAAATCAAACCGCCCTCTTAATATTCATCTTAAAATAGCATTATCCGACTTGTTGCTATAAAATACTTCAAATTGACATCATAAAAATCATCACGCTTGGAAAATTTTCGTTGGCGGCTTGTTGAATGTATATGTTTTGACGCTCTGTACGTACTCCCTCCAATAAAGTAATTTCTAAAAAAGATTGAGCACTTAATTCGTGACTGTGCTAATACCAGTGGGTGTTTTCGAGCACTTTGTAAAGTCACTTGTTAATAAGACAATTCAAAAGAGACAAGAATATGAAACACACACACACTGCTTCATATGAGCTTGTAATATCGATACGGTATATTAATTTCACTTCCTAATATCATACCATTAAATGCTAGTTAGTTCTTGGAAATAAGTTTTAACATGGTGTTATCAGCCTGACATAATGTTAAATTGAGCATGAATTTTAAGCTGAAATGTTCACTGTGCACGAAGTACTCGAATAAAGAATATGGACGCTTTGAACTCTGAAAATAAGCTTATTATTTCCAATGACCGCTAAATGTGCTAATGCAATAATGATCGAGAGAAGTGTGGCTTTTCCGGGCATTTGATTTGGGTATTTTAAAGTAGAATAATATGATGATGTGGTAAACATGTTCAAAGTTTGGACTTTATAAGTAAATGTCATTTGATACATTAATTCGCAACAAAAGCAACAAAATCACCACTAAAGTGCATTCCTCCAATATCAAGATTATCTTAACATTAGGATAAATACCAAATTCTTAAGATTTGCAGAAAACAGAACAGTAAAAATCGAAAGTGGAAATTCAACATTTGTCAGGCTATAATTCCTAATTTAAAAGTCTTAAAAATTTAAATTCCAATAAATTATTCTGAATGAAACTCCTTCTTATGTAATTTGAATATTTCTTCGAAATATTTTTATTTTCGTTTTTTGTTTTATTCTGATACTGGCAAAGGTGACTTTGCTAAAACTGGTCAGTCGCCAAAAATGCAGCCACCCACAACCTGTTTTATTTTCTTATAAACTGACATATGAGACATTCAATTGGCGATCTTATGATATACTGTATGCATGTTAGATGGTTGATTTTTGTTATCTGATGAGCCATTAGTATTCTAGAATTTAAAACACGTGTTTTGTACATGCTTACAATAATTCATACAATATATGCTTGATTTGTCTCAAGAGGTGGTCGTTGAAAAGACAAGTTTGGAGACTTTTTCTTATGTTTAAGTGTTCTGAAATTGGCTCGATGATATGAATTTCTGAATATATTAATGCATTTCAACCTTCGTATATTAATTAACACGGGTATGTATCCCGCAGATTGAGGATATTTTATAAATAAATTGCAGTGGGAATTAGGCTTGATTACCAAATAAATAGCAATAACAAAGCAAATCGATAGATAAAACTAAGGAAAATTGAGTAGAAAGATTTAATTTCAATAAACTTTGAAATATTTTAAGCCCCACAGCGCACGTCAATATTTTAAAAACGAACATTCCAGACTCCGGCAAAATTGATATCTTCTAAAAGAATATTGCTGTCAGCTTCTGTCATGTCTTCCCAGCGAGCTCTTGGTCTTCCCACTGGACATCTACCTTATGCTCTTCCCGTCAATGTACTTTTGGGTAGCCGGTTTTCTTCCATTCTCACTACATGGTCCTCCTATTGTAATTTACGTAACTTTACGCAAGAGGGAACAGGTGGATCGTCAAAAACTTCATACAACTTATAGTTGTAACGTAGTTTCCACTCTGCTCCTTGCTTTACTGGGCCGTTAATTTTCTGGAGCACTTTGTGTACAGATACATCGACTTCCTTTTCGGATTCGCTCATCAGGGTCCATGTTTCACTTCCATATAACAGCACAGGTTTGACCAGTGCTTTGTAAATGTGGAGCTTATTTTGCCTGTGCACAACTTTACGGTGCCTTTTTTATTCAGGTTGGCTCCCAGTTACACAAAGTTTTCAATAGTTTCCAGGTATCAGTCGCCTACGGTCAAGTATCATCGAACTGGGGTGTTCTCTCTTATTTGAGTCATGAATTTAGTTTTAATTTCATTAACTCGCAGGCCAATTCGGTTTGCTTCCAATTTTAGGCTCAGAAATACACCTTCAGTATCTAAAATTGAATGTGCCACAATATTGACATCTTCAGGATATCGTACGCTACCAATTGTGCGGACTTGAACATAAGTGTACCCAAGGATTCAGCTGATGTCTTCCTGATGGCGTATTCCAGTGGGGTAAGTACATCCCCTTCTTGTTTTAAGCCTGATTCCATTCTAAAGTTGTCCGTTAGTTCTGCGTTTACCTAGACCTAGGATTCTGTACTTAGCATCGTGACAATACGGACTAGTTTTGTTAGGATGCCAAACTCATGCATTATTTTGTGCAGTGCATTTCTGTCTACACTGTCGTATGCTTGCTTGAAGTCTACAAAAAGTAGGTGCAAATCCATTTTATATTCCCAGCACAGCACTTTTCGAGCACCTGCTTTACCGAGAATATTTAGTCTACTGTAGACCGTCCACCTCGAAAGCCTTCCTGATACTCTCCTCTAATGTTGTAATTTCATAGTACGTCTTTAATTTTCTTTCTATGATTTTTAAGAACGCTTTATAAGACGTGCACAGTACCGCGACGCCTCTATAATTTTCACACCTTAATTTGTACACGATATTGATATTTTTTCACCAGTCCTCTGGTTACTACTTTTTTGACCATACTCTGCACATTAGTCAATGTAGAAGGCTATGTAGTTGAGGATACTCGCTTTGGAGTAGTTCTGCTTGTATTCCATCTTTCCCAGGGGTCTTATTTGTTCTGAGGTCCCCTACTGCTGCCTGTACTTTGAATCTGGTTGGTGGTGAGACTGGAACCTTTTGCCCTGTTGCTGGAATGTTCACAGCTTCAGCCGTTGGGGACGCTTTGAATAGCTTCTGGAAATATTGCAGCCATCTGCTTTTAATTTCGACTTGTTTGCCTATGACTGCTCATTGTACACGTGTGCAAAGACTTGTTTGTGGATTGGAGCCGTCTTGTAATTGTTTAATAGAGGTATACGCCGATCTGACTTCATGAAGGGTCATGTTTTTGTTTATCAGTTAGATCTTGGTGTTGATGGTCAGTAGTTTCTTTCTTCGGAAGGTTTTTTAGCTTGGCGTCTAAGGGTTTTATATTGTTCTTCTTTGACTTGAGTCTGTTGCTGTTTGCATTTTTCGTCTACCTGGCATAGGCTACTACTTGGCTTGACTTGTGTAATAACGTACCACTTGTATCAACAGGAAACTTTCTGATGACATATTCCAGAGCCAAATTGAATAGCAATCGAGCCAGCCCATCTTCCTGCTTTGATGCGATATTTGTATCAAATGCGTTTAGTTGGTTGATTATTGATGCAGACTTGGGAGGTTTTCGACGTCATTGCCATTTTGATAAGACGGACTAATTTAGCGGAGATACCAAAGTAAAGCATTATTTGGTACGTTACGATCAATACTGTCGTATGCTTGCTTAAATTCAACAAAGATTTAGTGTACGCCTATATTGAACTTCCAGCGTTTCTTAAGTACCTGCTTGATAGTAAACAATTGGTCTATGGTCGATTTGGATGCACTAAAGTCACATTGATACTCCCCATAATACTGTTGAAGTACGATCTGATTTTATTATCTATGATGTTTGAAAATAATATGTACGCTGTACAAAGTAGTGATATGCCGATAAAGTTTTCGCACTTTAGCTTATGACCTTTTTTTGTGAATAGGGAATACAATTGACTGGTTCTATTTTTTCGGCATATGTCCTTGTTGCCAAATCGACACTGAGTAAAAGAAAGTCCAAAGATAATAGAAATTGCTCGGGATTCATGGTAAAGTAGAGTACGCAGGATAAATGTTTTTTAGGTGTAGCTTCGTGGCGTGACAAAAACTCGCTCGATATGATCCTGACAATAGCTAACCAACAAACATGCGTACGCCATTGTTAAGCAAAGCTATTCAGCTGAGCTCGTTTGTCTTTATAGCTCGCTGACTCTTGCTCCAGAACATCAACATCCATATACTGTACGAACTTAAATACTTTGATTCACTACGAGCTGTTGAATCTGCTGCCTATTCGCAACGGAATCTGCTGCCTATTCGCCCATTGGAATAGCCTCGGCCCACCTATAAAAGCGGGTAATAATAGTCAAGCAGTATCTAGAGCCTTACGAAGAATTAGTGGACCTATTATTTCAAGCTGGGTGTGCTGGAACCGCTCGTCAAGCATCTGGAATGCTTGAAGGGAATCCCTTCGATGACGACAAATCTTTGATCGGCAGACAATTATAGGCTAAGATTTGAGTGTCCCTATTCATATTCACCCACACGTATTTACGGCTATGCCCACTTTGCCGATTTCGATGCGAGGGCAGATGAAAATAGTTCTGTATAAGCTTGACAAAACAAGAAGACGTGCGCGTAGTAGGGAAGTATCAAAACCACTTCAAGATTATCATCCATTATTATTTGTTTTAGTTTGAGTAAAGTAGGATTATTGTGAACTAATTCCTGCAAGTCAGTGTCGCTCCTCTACTCCCCAGCAATTTTTTTCTAATCGATGAAGACAGGTGTCGATATCACTTCGATCGTAGAAAGTGCGTCCCCGGCACCGTCGGTGGGTTCTGAAATAAATTGAAAGTCCGTGCAAAACTGCGAATCAAATAGCGTAGCTGGCGAATACAGGCTTGAGTAGCTACCTGCACAATGGCATACATAAGCAGTTTATGGTCCGTCAGCACATGGAAATCTGTCCCTTCCAAAAAGTGTCAAAAATGGTGGTTACTGACGCAAACTGCTAGAAGTTTGCGGTCGTATACGCTGTACTTTGTTTCTGCAGCGGATAGTTTTCTTATGTAGAACCCAGAGACAGCTAACCCCCTTCCTGTTTCTCCTCAAGCACAGCTCCCACTGTTACATTGGATGCGTCTGTCAAGAGCCTGAATGGCTCGTTAGATTCAAAACTTGCCTGCACAGCAGCAACGGCCAGACTGCTTATGCACCGACGGAAAACTCCTTCCGCTTCTGGGCTCTATTCAATAGGCGTTACATAGTTTTCCTTTGCTTTAGCATAATATTTTCTCAGGAATGCTTGGAGGCTGGCCACATTTTGGATAAACAAACAGTAAAAATTAATTGTTCCCAGAAACCAGCGAAGCTCATTTAAGTTGGAAGGCTTGTTGAAATTTCGGATCCCTTCAGTTCTTGACTATATACCATATTCATTGACTAGATGGCCCAATATTCTAGGCTTTTCACTCCTAACGTGCACTTGGGCACATTTACCACAAACCCGTACTTTGCTATTTTTGCGGTACTGGCTTTTTATGGTGTGAGAAACAATTACATGGGTCGCATTTCGTTTCTTTTCTATATATAATTGGATTGAATCCGATTTACCTTGGAAGCAAACTATTTCTTCACGCTTTCGACATATGAGTTCTCCCCTGTATGCCTGTCTGCACGGCGTCAAACGCTGGTAATAATATAATAATTTAATCATTGACTCAGCACGTTAGTACTTGCTACTGCCTGCAGTCTACGTAGAAGTTGAGATGGTCCTTCCTCATCTCATTCCAAACGGTATAATAACTAGTGCAGTTTTTCATCTCATTTAAGCCCGATGATGGACAATAATCTCAATTCAATGGCCGTATAATTATTTGCATCTAGTAGGGCTCTAATTATATCGGCTACTTGAACGATGACTGCAACATCTAACTCTGCCAACATTCTATCGAAACGAGTCTAGTTGCACGTGATCTTGCTTGATCAAAATTACACCTCCACTCGCGCAAACCATAATTATGGCTCGCTTTACTGGAATTGCTGCAATTTTACACTGACTGGTCTAATTTCGGACGAACCCGTTGGTGAGTTTGGACCAGAGAGTGAATTATTAATGGCGCCGCCGTCTGCGTCTTGAGCTTGTCTTCAGCATTTTGTGCGTCACCAAATATGCGGGTCAACCAGACACAAAACAGAAAATCAAGGAAATTTGAACAATTTAATTAAAGGACAAAAATCAACTTTATTCAGTTTAAATTTTGTTGATTTTCAAACGTAGGGCGATGCGCACACGATGTGAGCCAGTTGTAGAAGAGTAGATTTTTCGACATTTGGTTTTGAAGTCACAATGTGCCAATCGCTCATCATACCATAATGGTGAAGATTTACTGGCGACAGACGGCTGATGTTATTTGTACTGCTTGTCTTGAAAAAAATAAAGTTAGATTATATGGTATCGACTTTACGTCATCTCAAACGGCGTAGGAGTAGAGCCTAGTGGACGGCTTGAGGTTTCTTTGTCCCATAAAGTATTGTAGTTACGCAAGTAAGCAAAATGAGCAAGTTTATCTGAGTGCTCGAGGTGTTTTGGCTTCACCGTTTAAAAAACAGCAACAAAGAACACTGGAGACAGTGCTTCATCGAGCGTCGTTTAGCATGAAGTAATCCAGACTTGCATGGGCCTTACATCGACAGCAATAACAATGAGAGCAAGAATTTATGTAACATATATATTATTTCTAATAAGAATTCAAGCTTTTGCCCAAGCGCCTGGTCTATGAAATCTTTGACAACTCCGGATTCTTAAATCAAAACTATTTCCTGTCCAATCCAAATCAGATGAAGAAAAAGAGCAGTAGATGCTACCTTGGAGTGTTAAAGATGCTTGTGGAGTTTTTTCACCCAAATTTAATGCGAAAATTCAGTCCTGATCCTTCTCCTTGAATCACATGTTCATGTTTTTCACCTCATTTGATACAAGATATGGAAGACAAAGACAGCCACCTAGGTCACGGTAGCACTACTCCGTCTTGAGCGAATTGCAAAAAGGGAAGGTGGACTGCATGGCACATCCTGGATCTAAGACCGTGGCTATGTTGAAATCATGGTGAAAATGACTTTTATCTGACCCAGCTTTTAAGCGGGTGTGGGTGTTTTCCGTGTTACCTGCATAAGGTTGGTAAGTTATGGTCCTCGAATATAGATTTTTCCCACGAAAGGAAGACGATGCCTGCCACAAATTTTCGGCTAGCAAAAAGTTGGACAAACTGCAACGGGACCTCTACAGAGAGAAAGAAGAGTTCATCCCAAATAGTATAGTCGCGGGGATGCTTAGATCGGTTGACAAATTGAACCATGTGATACATTAAATTTGGGTAGTTCTAAAAGATAAAAGAGACACAGCATTCAGGGACATCAGGGCTAGGGGATTGCCTGTCTAGCAAATTCTCTTCCTTCCTAGCCTCCGGCGGGAGAAAGGATTCCACAGCTTGAAGGCGCTTCACTGCAAAGCAAAACGAGACCTGGCCTGAAGTAATGTGTCAAACGGTTCAAGGTTAGCTTCTTAGGTTGACAGGGGAGTTATTTAGTAGGTAGTCCAGTCGCTTGCAAGCATGAGAGTCCCAAACTTAGTGCGTGAATGGCATTCAACTCCCAACTACAAAAAAAAACTCCGATAACTCTTTTTATTGTATCTGTAAATAAGGTCTCAGCATGAAAAGGTTTTTAATAATTGCATAATTAAGCTGGCACCTAAGTTTTTTTCCAACATAAAAAGTAGCAGAAAATGCACAATCGGCCTCAATGGTAGTAAGAGGGATTTTTATCGAAAAATTATAACGTTTCTATGATAAGAAGCACGGATTATAGATCCGCATTCTACAGAGTTCATTTTCTTTCTAATAGTATCAGCAATATCTGTTCTTATTACCTCCTTTGCTTCTGTTTTTTCACACTTTTGTCTATTTCTGCCTGAAATTTCTCTTTTATTCGTTCAACTAGAGGTTCAGTTAGCTAACACTTCATTACAATTTTTGCGGGAGATTGTTGTAATTGAGACTAACAAAAAGATCCTATATCAAATGGCAAATCATCAACATCATCTTCGTTTTTCGGTATTAACAGTAGGTTAATAAACCCGATAACTTTTGTTATTATTTGTAAAAGCGAGGGCTTTATTTTCTTAGCAATTTCATTATTTTCTCATGCAAAACTTTTCAAATTTTAATCCGGAGTTCGCTCTGCATAAGCTAGCGTCAGACGACAAAGAACTTCTATTGCTAACTTCACTGGTGTTAACGTATCAACTAATCTTTAATTAGGTAGAGCTTTGCCTCGTTTCTTGCTACAAGATGGTATGGATCAAGAAGTGCTGTTAACATCGGTATACTAAGCAGTGCCAAGCTTTCTAATATCATCAAGAGCTTTTCTATCTTTTACACCAATTTTGTAGCAATTACAGTTTTCCTTGAATGCAGAATTTACACATTTTTGTAAAACAGTGTCGTTTTTGCTGGTGATCTTTTGAAAATTGATATGATTTTACATACTTTTACCAGCACATCAAGCATTTTAAGAGCACTAGTTAGATATTGAAGTAGTGCGCGTGGTATAGTGGTTAGAGTTCTCACACCGTAAGCGGAAGGTCCTTGGTTCGATTCCGTTGGTGATAATACGATTTTTTTTTTGAATAATCCTTTGGACGAACTATCATCCCGCTCAGTTATACTACGTACGTAGCTCTAAGGGAAGACCCAAAAGGGGACGTAGTGCTAAAACAAGCAAGTTAAATTTCGAAGACTGTATTTCCTTCGTTTTCATCAGCAGCCAGGGTGATCTGGATTTTCGTCATCATCATCGGTATTATCAATACAATCATATCGAATTTTAGTCGTAGAAATAGAATGTTCAATATATGCTTTAGATTTTTATACTAAAATTCGAAATCCTATTAGAATCACAATCAGTGCCCATCTGTCCATCCGTGTATCACAGCCGTTGCTCTCCAGAACTTCAGAAGCTACGGGCATCAAACCTTGTAGAAAGCTTAAAAACGATGTCCTCTTGAACGTTTTGGGTGGGGAAAATTTCCAAAGCCAATGTTTACAAGCTAGAGCGAGGCAATTATCGTGTCAGAAGTGTAAAATTATCGCACGTGGAGCAAAATTATCCTACTTTTCAAAATCATGTATGTTATGAAACTTAATATTGATCACTTTGCAAATGAAATCAGGGTAAGGTGGGGGAATGGCGGTCACTTAAGTAATAATCGGAATATTTTCCTATTTCAAGGGCTTAAGATAAAAGTAGTAAACTTTTCACATACCTTATTTATTATACTTTAAATAAATATAATACTCATTATCAATCTATTAAGCGTTTATTATTTCGGAATCATTTTGTAAAGCCCTTCGTTGACCGTCATTACTCGCAAACTTCGGGTAATAGTGGTCAGCTATTGGGGTATAACCGGTCATTCAAAGTAACTCAATCCCTAATACTTTATTGCATTCCATAATCTTACAAATGGTGTTAAGATGTGTTTCAGTGGTAAATTAGCGAAAATTTATTTCTAAAACGAACTAATTAATAAATTAAAAAAACTTTGTTCCAACATTTCTCCTACATTTTATACTTAAACAAAATTAACCAAGACCTACTTTTTTTTAACATAATCCGAAAAAATATTGATTTTTGTTTTTCTATTTTGAATATGAAAATTATAGATCCAGACACCTAAGAACTCTCCCTTTGATCTCACAATAATTGCATGGATAGCTCTCAGGGGAATCGGCACCACTGCAATCTTTATAAGCCCACCACCCACAACCTCGACATCTATACCATATTTCGTTTTTTCCAAACTCTTCGCAAATCAAACAAACATATCTTATTTATTTTCTGGAAAAAAAATCATCATCACCATCGTCTTCACAAATGTTATTCAGATCCTGTTCTTCTGTTGAACTTGACGCAGGAGACTTTAATTGGGGTCTTTTTATCTTGGAAGAGAGAACTTCTACATCTGAAGACGACAAATCTTCGGTGCATTTTAATTTGATGTTCATGCGCTGTTTTTCACTTATATTGATAAAACCATTTTTCTTTTGAGTTGTCTTGTTAGCTTTTGTGCTCAGTTTTTGGTTAGTTTTTTTATTCGAATTCTTAGTAAGTTTTTGGTTTGGTTTTGACTGTTTTACTTCTCTCTTTCTTAGCTTGTTTTCTAAGATTTTTTTCATGAGTGTTGCTGTCAATAAGGTAGAATGCTGTTTGATGTTTGTGGGTTTAATAGTTGCTTTCGGAAATGGCGGTGGAGATAATATGGTTTTACTTGACGTCACTATCATAATGCTCTCTTCTGGAAGTTCATTTGCTATTTTAGATGGATTTACTGGAGTCTCAAGAGTCATACTAGTCCCAGGTAGATTATTCACTTCAGGTGCATTTACTGCTGGATCTGTTTGATCTTGGTCCAAAGTGTCGATTCGATCTAAGAGGACAAGTATGATGGACGAATCTATCACAATTACGGAGTCATTACTGGTACCCAATAAATAGCTTGAAGCCAGAAAGTCTCAATTCTTCATTTGTCCAAACATTTTTGGAGCAGTGATAAATTGCTTCAGCTAGACCACATTTGCACAACTGAGTTGACATTCTCTGTCTTGAGCAAACAAACATAGGAGGTCTGTATGATCCTGAAGCCGACACTGCCCAAATTACAGTTGTGTTTTTCCCCTTTTATAGCTGGTAACTGACCTTACTCGCTTCTGTCCCTTTTCAGTGATGATCAAACTAGAGTCTTGCATGGTGGGGACTCCGGTATTGTCCATGTTGTACAATTGATCAAGTAAATCTGTGTTTCTGCATGACATTTTCCAAATTTTAGAAGAACAAGTTAACCTCGTCTCTGTTAAATGCTGTTACACGTTTAAGACTGGTTGCCTCTGGTTTATGGATAGTTATTGAAAGATTCCTCTTTAAAAAATCATACAACCAATCTTTTCCTCCTAGCTTCTTCTCCCTGTTGAAGGTGCGCTTTATATTATACTTCTGAGCGTAAATGTAAGTTGTACTATGAACTTGGAGTGGACTCAGTCCATAAAAAGGTTTAGGTAGAAGTTTTTTATTCTCTGCCATACGTTTCTCTGCTTTTGGTGAAAAAGTAGAATGTCTTCCCAAAGAAGGTCCCGTAATTGGAAGACTATTCTTAATTCGTCCTTGCAGTGTACTGAAGGGTATGCCGGACTTCCTTGCAGTTGGCCATATAGAATTCCTGGCACTATCGGCTTCTATAGCCTGTTCTAATTCTTCTTTTGCCCATTTTCCTTCCGTTGTGGTTCTTTCCCTGTACCTCGGCATCTATAAGTACAAAATAAAGACAATAATGAGATATTATTTCAAGAAATAAAATAATAATAAACTGTCTTATTATTTCATACGGGGAAAAATTGGTCAATAACCGCTATTACCCACTTAGAATGATTGTCACTACCCCGACACTGCAAAATGGTTTGGTTGATTGATCACTAGATACATAAATAACTTTCATGAAATCCAACAAGCCCATATGAAATACTAATATCACAGGTAATAATTGACGTTTAGAAAGATAGTGATCGGTATGAATCACCTTAAGCTTATCTGTTGTCAAATTTTTAATATTTTTACATCAAAACATGGCCTAAACTTTAAGCGTCTGTCAAATTAACTGCACACAATGCAAAATGATGTTGCTTCATAATTAAACATACTCATGCATATACCAGATGGCGGCGCTATTAGCGTTAGCGAAATATTTTTAGAAGTTTAAGATTTTGATGTGACCGGCATTGCCCGTTGACCGCCATTCCCCCATCTTACTCCACTACCTTAATATACTTGATGGAGATGAGAATCGTAGGCAAACTCACGCCTGAACTTTTTTTTGTGGTAGGGAGGTGAATGCTATTTATGCACAGAGTGTGGGACTCCCATGCGCGACTGGACTACCCACTAAACACCTCCCCTGTCAAACTGAGAACCCAGCCTGGAACCGTTTGACACATTACTTCGGGCCAGGTCTCGTTTTGTTACGCCGTGGAGCGCCTTCAAGCTGGGGAATCCCTTTCCTAGCGGGAGGGGAGAGGGGAAGAGGAATTGCCAGAAGAGCGATCCCCCAGCCCCAGCGTCCCCGGCTGCTGTGAGTCCCTTTTATATTTTAGGACTGCCCGAGCATAATGTGCCACCTGGTTCCATTTGTCAACCGATTCGAGCATCACCGCAACTATATTATCCGGGGTGAGCTCCCCCGTCTCCCTGTAAAGTTCCCTTCGCAGCCTGACCCATTTTGTACACGCGAAAACGGTGTAACAGGCATTGTCCTCCTCTCCTGGGCAAAACCGACAATCGGGAGACCGTGACTTACCGATTTTGTGCAGGTAAAACTGACAACACCCGTGCCCGCTCAAAAACTGGGTCAGATAGAAGTCAGTCTCACCATGCCTTCGATTTAGCCACGGTCTCACATCCGGGATGAGGCGCGGAGTCCACCTTCCCATCGTGCAATTCACCCAAGACTGCTGCCAATCGTTGAGTGAGTGCTGTCTCTCTTCGCAGACAACTATCTCCCTCGCATCCTCGTTTCGGCGCAGGTAAATAGCAAGGAGGGCGATAGGTATCACGCCTGCAATCACTCTCACCGCCGAGTCGGAGACTGTTGGATACGAAGATGCAATTCTCAGTGCTCCTCTTCTCTGCACCCGTGCCAAACGATTTCGGTATACCTCCTTGCTGAGAGCGTCGCCCCATACCTCTGCTCCGTACAGTAGCACTGACCCTACAGCACTCATCAAGAGGCGTCTTCTTGATGGGCTGGGTCCCGCTACGTTGGCCATAAGTCGACTCAGAGCCGATATTCCCGAAGCAGCCTTCTCAGCCGTTACCCTGATTTGCTCAGAGAAACTCATCTTCGAGTCGATCAGTAGCCCCAGGTACTTCACCGCTGGCTTCGATTGGATTTGTATGTCTCCAATACTGATCATCCTTACTCTAGGGATTCTCTTTTTGTCAAGATGACCACTGCGGTTTTCTCCAGTGCTAAACTCAGCCCGCGAGCAGTCATCCAGTCCCTCACTCGGCGCATTAGCATACCTAGCCTAAGTTGCGCTTGTTCAACGGTGCGTTCAGCGACCAGAGCCGCAACATCATCCGCATAGCCAACCAAGCGCGACTCATCTGGCATCTCAAGTCTCAGTAGCCCGTCGTAAGACACGTTCCACAGGTCCGGACCAAGGATAGATCCCTGGGTAACACCCGATGTAATTTCCATGCTTCGTTGGCCCTGTGTCGTGACGTAGAGCAGGCTTCGGTCCTTAAGGTAGTTCCTCAAAAGCCGCATTAGATATTCCGGAACTTGAAAAGAGTTTTCCAGCGTATCCAGAATATCCACCCATCTAGCGGAGTTGAAGGCATTCCTGACGTCGAGTGTCACCAACAGGACACGCCTGACCTTAGGCAGATTACATTAGACCACGCCAGTCAAATTGCACTTGAAACTTCAGCAAGTAATACAATCTGAACGGCTTACACTTCAGGGTACGATAACATATGTTATCTCATGGGCCAATGCTTCCGACTTGTGATCGTGAGATCTGAGTTTGCGTCTAACCCAAGCTTACTAGTTTGGGTGAGCAAAATTTAAATTTAATAATTGATGAAAAACAAATATAATTGAATATTTATCCGACATATGAAACATAAAATCATAGTTTCAGAACGATTGAGTGGCAACAAGAGAGAGAGAGAGAGAGGGGAGAATCAAGCTTAGAGGAACACCCTCAAAATAAATTCAAGGTTGCGTTTTTTTTTTTGAATGGCAAAGGATATTCGAAACTTATCTGCTCACACAACAAAGGAAGGTCCGACAGCTTTTCAAGGAAAAAGATACCAAATTTATAGAAATTTTCAGGTGAATTTAAGTAGACCCGAAAATGCCTAAAAACTTGTATTGCATATGCCTTGCCAAAAATGTGCGCCCAGCCCAAAATCAAACGACAACATCGATATTATTTCATATCCGGAAAAAAATCAACCAATCACACCCTAGGGGAAGGAATATTTTGATGTAATTTCCATACCTATCCATTGTCCCTCTGAATATATGATTGTAATTCTGTTTTTCTTTACTTATTGCCCACCACCCTCAAATATTTGAATATCTTAAACATTTTTCCCGGCTTGGTCACTTATCAACACATATCTCACACATATCATAATTGATAGCTTTTTCCACCCAAATTACAGGTATAATAGGTAATTTACACTTGCTTTGACCTTGACACATGCTTCTGATCGTGATATCGCTAACATTCATTAGAAAGTTAAATAAAGAATAATCTAATTATGCATATCTTATCATAAAATAAATAATGGGCGTCATTTCAATTCAAACGATCGCTAAACCTGATAAACTTTATAAAAAATTCACACCGAAGTATTTACATGAAAATTTTTATTCAAAGATGTCTTCACATTGAAATACATTTGAATTTATTTTGTTTTATACATAAAATATTTTTAATCCTTTAATTCCTAATCAAACATTTTCTTCTTATTTCCAGATGTTTTATATATCATCAGGATAAATCATAGCCATAAAAAGGTAAGTTTGAATTTTACTACAAAACGATACATTTGCATCCCTTGATGTGTTCAAATAATCCAAATAGAGCAGAATCTAAATCGAAAAGTACCCATGCCTAATTAAATTTTTGATTTCATTTAGCCTGATCGTTATTCTCGTAGATTTTTCAATTGATGTAGCATCACCTTGACGTAGACAATAACCCAATAACAATATCTACCTTTTATCCTTCCTGACGATAACTAATCGTATCTTTCTGCTACTTAATCTCGTTCCTTTTTTAATCGTTATACATTCTTTGGTGATGTCTGCATTATTCTTCAATGCATAACGTCGAAACTTCAAAGATACAGATACATACTCGTATATAGGATTCCGGAAATTCCATATCTGTTCAAGTTAATGTGTTTAGTGCGCGATATGGGTCTTCATGAGAGCACAAAAGCTCGCTATAATGGTTATATGTATTCTTGGAACCATCCCCATCGTTACTATAATGATGATGATGATCGTCATCATCATTGCCGTCATACAGAGAAGTATTTAATTTATTCGCCGCCGCCACCACCGAAAAAAATTTTATAGAGCTCACCAAGCTGATATGGATGATATGTTTGAGTGGTATGACTATATTCTTGATGGTATGTTAGCACAAGTTTCTTATAAGGAATAACGTAAGCCGAATTCCCATCTAAGAACTCAGTTTTTAAGTTTAGAAAGCTATGCTTGTATTTTCTGTTATAAAGGAAGCTTCAATTAATAAGTTTAGCTAAGAAAATCCTTCAGTAATTATGTTTCAATCCTTCCTTGGAATATGTTGGGGTGTAGGGTTAGTGCGGCTTAGCAACTTAACGTCCTCATATATGTGAGCACCTTAGTACCCACATATCTTCTCAAGCCAGTTTCAGTTATCATAAAAAAAATTTAAATAAAAATTGTAAACTATTATTTGGTGGGTAATTGTATACCTAAGGTCATCTCTGTTTCTAGAGTTCGAAGGAACGCCATGGTACTATAAGTATAGTACGGTTGTCGACTGTGTCAAAATGTTTAAGTGCTTTGTCACGAACGTATTATTCCAAGGTCTCAATTCTTAGGTCCTTGTAAGGGTCAGTATGACTAAAATACAATTTAATTCCTAAGACCTTTCTAATGACTCTATTTTGGAGTGACTGAAGTGCTTTTTTATTTGTTTTTGTTGTCCTCGTTTATTTTGTAAGTTTTGTTTCGATGAGAACCTGTTATCAAATGTGAGTTCTAGATATTTAGCTGTTGGTGTCCAGTTTTTATATAATTGTTAATGATAAGCGTCTCCGGAGATCCTCGTTTTTCCTTAGTAACGAAAACTGCCTGGAATTCGTCAGAATTAATCTAAATTTACATTTACGACAGCATTCCAATATCATATTTATTGATTGTTAGAATTTTGACGTGATGTCTCTTGCTTGTCGTGCTGTAGTAAATTTATATGTTTTATCAGTGCGTAATGATAGTTTTATTCTTGGAAGCAGAGTAGGAGCATCCGGTGAAATGGGCGAGCCCTAAGGAACTCCAGTTTCAATTAGTCTCAGGCTTAGCAGCTGTTTGTCGATTCTGAGATGGGATGTTCTACCTTCCAAGAAGGAGCCAATAATTTGGGTGAGATAGCATATTGAATTAATGCATTTAGAAGATTATTCTTGCATGCCAGACTTTGTCAAATGCCTTAGCTTTATCAAACAATACCTAGGCCTTGGCTATGTCGAACATACCTAGGCCTGTTGAGTTCCTACAAGTTAAGCTTGTTCTAATATATTGGACCACTCTGACTTATTGGAGTTCAGTTGAGTGCATAGCTCTGGAGCCAACTTGTTCTTCTGGAATGATATCTTTATCAGATACAATCTCATTAAGTCGATGTAGAATCATCCTTTTCGCGATTTTCGACAGTGATAAGAGGACAGTAATAACTCTCCAGTTCTGTGGAAATTGTAGTTCCTTTGGAGTTTTCAGGAAAACAATAATAGCCGCTGATTTCCATGCTTTGGGATACTTTCTTGAATAAAATATGTGTTGATAATGTCCGTAAATATTTGTAAAATGCTTTACAGTGACCGAAAAATCATTGTGTTCATAATGGTGTCGTGCCCAGCCGGTTTACGGTTGTTGAGCGTATATTAGAGATGAGTCCTACTGTATCAGTCTGCTACTTTGTCACTGATACCAGACTGGACCTAATAAATACAGTAAACTGATACAAGCGGAATGTATCAAGTACAAAAATTAACAACTATCAGTATCAACCGATTGAAACATTAACATGCACATTTGCTTGCCGTTCTTGGGTAGGTTGTTGTTGTAGCTCTCGCTACGCTAGCGCTTTGGGTGCATCTTGTGTCTTCGTCCATGTGCCATTTTGTGTACATTACATAGCCATGGAACTGATACCGCGCATTTGATATGAATTGTGTTGGAGAGTCCATTGGATTGTCAATTTTAATAATGCTATTCCTGACGGAGCGTTTTAAGAGTTTGACACTTGCAGGATAATTATTTAATTATAATAGCAGTAAATAATAAAAATAGTTAAAAATGGTAACTTCTTTTTCCTGAGGCAAGTATAAACATATAAACGTAATTTTAATAAGTCCCTCTCGGGCCTTGGTGACTTTAAGTGGTCAGCGATTTTTCATGTTGAACTGTCACATGTGCATACTCTTTTCTATTTAAAAAAACCTGAAATTAGAAAACTCGAATCTCTTATCAATTGCAACGATCAAGGCCATATTGAGCAAAAGTGTGTAATTTTAGTAAATAATAAATTATACCCGTAGTAAATAAAGAGCAACATACAAATCTCCCAAAAAATTTAATAAAAAAGTGAACAAATTCTTGCATAAAAAACTAGTGTGACAAAAGTAACTTCATAATCATAAATATTATGGAATTACAGTTAGGCGTTATTGTATTTTGAAAAACAACAATTTTACTTTGTTTGCCGATAATCTCGAATGACGCTCATTTAAAATATTTTCTGTTTAAGAAAAAACGCGCTCACAAGGAACAGAAGTGCTAATAGTACAAAATTTTACTCAAACTCAGAAAATTATAGCTTCGCTCCCTTCACCATTTTAATGGGCCTTCGCGTTCTGATAAGAGTGGTTCTTCAAGATAACGTTGAGCTTCATTTATGGCTCTTGAATGAAATGTTCCAAGTAGAGTTGTAGTTTAAGGGTCTTCTTTTGAACTTTGTTAAAAACGATGCGGTTGGGTTTCCAGCTGGTGGTGATGTGTTCACTACTGATTGCAGACTTTCATTATGACTCAAATAGTTTTTTTCAACTTGATCGCTGTCCTGTTCAATACGCTTGCAAACTAAATTAATTAAAACATCTTTTGCCCTCTGCATAGCTTAAATATAAGTGAGGACTGCATTTTTGTATCTAGGATCCAAAGATGTAGAAATAGTTGGAAACGATTTATTTTGCAGGTCTGCAAAACGGTTTAATAGGCCATCCTTCAGATTATGTATCAATAGACGACAGATAACATGATTGTATAGATCATTAACTTCCATTGCATCATATATGCTAAGAAGCCGGCCAACATAAGCTATGACCGAAGATGCAAACAGGTTTTATTCCCACTGATTATATCGGTGAGTTACTTCATAGGCCTTAAAATGCCCCTTATTTTTGGCAAAATGGAGCACTCTTCTGCATTCAATGTCACCAATTCTTTTTTAAGGAGTGCAATAGTTGTCCTTACAGATCTTTCCAGCTCTAAAAGCCGATTGAGCATATCATACGATGAATTCCTTGTAGCAACATCCTGAGCCCATTTTAATTTTGGACTGCAAAAAGTTTTCTAGTCGACTGACTACTGTGTTTAAAATGTGACACAGTAGCTTTAATTTTTTTCAAGAGTGTCGCCATTGCAAGGTCTTGTTCAATTGCCGATTCGACCACTAAATTGATGGTATGAGCAAAGCATCCAAAATGTTCGCACTTTAAATGGCGTTTGACTGCTTTTGTAATATTTACCGGGTTGTCTGAAATGCAAAGCGAAATTTGCAATCCCCACTCTAACAATAACTTGTTTGCCAGCTTTTCACTGGTATGAGCAATTATAAAAGGAGTACATTCCAGGACATTCGATTTCAGCTCAAAGTTCGAGCTTATAAAATGTATTATAACAGCCAGAAAACTTACAACATTAATTGAAGTCCAACAGTCTGTCGCCAATATTACGGATAATATTTCAGACTTATTTTTAACGTATAATTGCTTTAAATTATTGAATACTTCTTCATAAGCCGCAGGTAAAAGTGATTTGGAAATAGTTTTCCTGGTTGACAATGAGGACGATGGACTCAATACATGAAATACCTTCTATAGTCCTTCATCCTCCACAACACTAAACAGTTTTAAATCCTTGTAAAATATGTCAATTTTTTTCTTCTGCGTGGCGAATATCTTAGTCCTTAGAAATGAAAAAACCGTTGGTTTATTATCTATCCCTATAGTTGCTGTAGCTGACTCGTACATTTAAAGTAGAATTGTGGTAGCAGTTGCTACCACCTATCTTTTGGCCGTAACCTAGCCTCAAAGATTTTAGCTAGTTATAAGTAGAAAGTTAAGTTATGTTAAGCTAGTATAAGTTCAGTAGATGTTTTTGCCTAAATTTTCCTCTAGCTAATTGTAATAATCACATAGAAATACGATAATATACATAGTTTTAACTAATGTTCAAACAATGGTGAAATGACTTTGTCAGAACACCTACTACATTATAAAGCCTCTGTACCGCATACATTCCAATAAAGAAAATTATATATATAACGTAGAATTATTTTCATTTGAATCTGTTTTACTCTTGCCCCTGGCTGTGCAACCGTCTTTAGAAGTTAAACAGTAGGGTGCCTTCTTTCGAAATATTTTTTTGTTTGTAGAAGAATGCTTGTAACCAAGCTTACACTTGCATATGTTACAAATCGCGAATTGACTGTCCACATCGACACTAAAAAATTTCAAACTTCGGACGTTTTCTTCTCCTCCATTTCAAATTTTTAATCAATGCACTTACACGTTTTGTATTCTTCCTGAAACGGCAATCAAACTGATGTTACTATAACACTAATTGTAAACGGAGATGACACTTTTCTGGAAAGAACCAAATCTATCATCTACATAATCGCTAACATAAACATAAAACAAACTACTTTGCTGCTGATGTTGAGTTGATTAACACTAGAGTGTAGACCAAGATAATGTATCAGATGCAAGAAGTATCAGGTACGAAAAATATCAGGTACGAAAAGTATCAGGTACAATCATGTGACAGTATCAGCTTGTATCTGATACAGAAATTTGATGTAACAACCCATCTCTACTATGGTATGTTACAGTAGGGTTCCTGTGGTGCTTTTGTTCTTCTCTAGGGGTTATTTGATCCTCGTTTCGTTGGGGTAAGGCCAAGGAGATCGACTTAGCCTGCGGTTTTTTTGTCATTGTATGCGGTATCTACTCACCTTCCAGAGGATTTTACGCAAACTAATTTTCACCTTTGCAAGTGGCAGTTTACATGGGCCTGCCCTTGCTACTTTTTGGACCGGCTGAACCAGCTCATGTTAACTCATCTACTATTTTGTTTCTCTCTCTCTCCCTATATATATATATATATATATATATATATATATATATATATATATATATATATATATATATATATATATATATATATATATATATATTCAAGGACTTGAAATCCAATGGAATGGTTAGTCTTGTGATAAGGTTTTGTTTGCTCCTTTGTTTTATGTTCGGGCAAGATGGTTGCTCAAGCCAGTATTGAGCAGTTATCCTTCAGAATCGTCTTATTATTTTAGAGTAACAAAGTAAAAAGCTACCCAAACTACAATGGACAGAACCTGTGGAGTGTGATAAGAGTGTAGCAAAATAGATAGTCAATTTTAAAAGAATCAATATTTTCTACAGTATTCCACATGATGTAGTGGTTAAAGTACTTACCCTGTAAGCTGAAAGTCTCTGGGCCAATCCCGTTGGTGACAATGGGCTCTTTCACACGGGAATGGTAAAAACCCATATCCAAACAGGTTTCGCGCTTACGCCCTTATGTTTACACGTTGCATAGTTCAGCCAACCTATTTTTGTATACGATACACGTCTTGCGAGTGTATGTGTCAAAAGGATCATTTGATCGTTAAACGTCGTGCGGACAACATGAAAGCGAAGACGGAGAGATAAGCGATTGAGAATTTATGTTTTAGCCTTGAATTGTGCACGAGGTAATAAAAACTGAAATGAAAAATGTATTTAGATTGTTAAAGTTTGTCGATTCAAACTTCTATTGGATTTATTTGAATCCTCCGTGTTTTTCCGCTTTCTGAAATATTTATTCCAAATTTGAATATCTTTTTTAGTCGCATATTTTTCTTGATGTGTTGTAAATTTGCTCATTGTAATGTAATTCTATGAAGATTATGCGTACTGTTAATTTTCCATAGATTTACAATAGGCAATATAAATTTATTAAATAATGCGTAGCTTCTCGCGTCCACGCATCCATTTTTGCACGCAAATTAAAGAAAGGCAATCGTTTCATGACGACTACCTTCTTCACCGAATGTTCAATTCGGAATGAATACCGGCGTTTGTATAAAATTTCCCCCACCAAATGATCAACAAAATGCGTTTGTGTATGTGCGTAACGCTCGTTCGCCGTACAAAATGTTGGCTTGTTTTTACCATCAGGTCCCCTCAATGCCTCTCACTCTTCTTGCCCATATAACCTGTTAAACGCTCACTTTTAACGCTGCGTCTGAAAAAGCCCAATGAGATTTGTTTCAAGTGATTCTTCGTTCAGTTATGATACGTACTAGCTTAAAATCAAAACGCATCAAAGCTGGGTGGATGGGCATATGGCCAAATCCTTCGTTGCTTTCTAAACAACAGTGTTTTCTGCAATTTCTACCATTTTGATTGGCTTTACCAGTTATGTAGGTTAGAGTTTTGTCAATTGAATTACATAATATTAGGCTCAATGGTTTTCCTCTAATTATAATATATTTGACTGAATACTTTGACAACCTTACCAGAATAGTTTGTGGGATTTTCTGAGCGGCTGAGCTATAAGCACCAAAGGATTGTCTTGAGTTATTAAACATTGTACAATATTCAACATAACAATAACAAATCAGCCCAATTAGATAAAGTGGGAGTATCTCATTTGCTAACCGCAACAGTACTTTAGAAAGTAGTATGTTTAGCATAAATAGATTCATATACATAGATTGAGACGTAAAGTGATTACGAATAAAATAATCGTGGCTACTACACACTAAACTTTACGAGAACTTCCACTCAATAGGCTAAAAGATATCAATTTGCACAAATTCAAAATGACCAACCATGGCCGAGATCAATCATTGAAAGAACCAGACTAAATTTTCTGAAGCTGTTTGCGGTAACGCTCAACGGTGTTGATGTCGCTGTCACTTCTTTTCGTTGTGCGCCTCTAGTGTTGCGACATGCATATGAAGCGGTGCTAAAAATTAAGTGTACCGAGAAAACTTCTCAGCTAATGTACAGTCTTCGGAAAGAGAAACCTTCTAATTGCCTCAACTCGTATTGCTTGTGGTAAAATCCCACCCTTGCTAAACATATTCCAGGTGGGGAACGCCGAAAACGCACTTCTCAGTGTTGATAACCATACCATAATGATTCAACCTTGTAAAAACCTGTCGTAGGTGGTGAAAGTGCTGTTCCTGTGACTCTGACGCGATGTAGATATCATTTAAATAACAGGTGCAGAAATCAAGACTCGTGAAAGCTTCGTCCATAAATTTTTGAAAGCATTGGGCCACTTTTTGATCCTAAAAGTCATGACCGTGAAGGCATCCAAACGAAAAGACGTTGTTATAGCTGTCTTGTGAATGTCTTCCTTGACGACCGGTATTTGGTGCAAGCCATCAGGAGATCAACCTTCGAAAAGATGGTATTACTTGATAGATCATTACCACATCAAATATTCACTGCACCGGGTACTCATCCGGTTGAGTGACTAGGTTCAGCCTACAATAGTTCCCACATGAGCTCCGAGACCCATCGGGCTTGCCCAGGGGCTGGGGGGAAGGCCGGGTGTAACTCTTGTCCAGAAGGTACTGCATTTTGTTTCTAGCTACTCACTTGGCGGTGATGCCATGGGCTGGGCGTGGTAAGCCCCAGGAATCAATTAAGAAGTTCATGATAAGATAAGTTGCTCGTAGCGTATAAAGGACACGGCAGTGTCTGTATAAGGTTCTTTGAGCTTCCTGTTCTTAACATCGACGAGTAAGCCTTGGTGCGACAAAAATTCAGCTCCCAAAATAGGTCGTGTAACGTCCGCGACGATAAATCTCCACCACGCCGCACGCTTCGGGCTCACGGACACTTTTAAGTACCTTCTGCTCGTAGCGTATAAAGGACACGGCAGTGTCTGTATAAGGTTCTTTGAGCTTCCTGTTCTTAACATCGACGAGTAAGCCTTGATGCGACAAAAATTCAGCTCCCATAATAGGTCGTGTAACGTCCGCGACGATAAATCTCCACCACGCCGCACGCTTCGGGCTCACGGACGCTTTTAAGTACCTTCTGCCATAGATATTAATGACACTTCCATTGACAGCGACTAACTTAAAGGGTCGTGGTTTCTTCAATTCGCTGGTCCTTTAAATATTAACAGGGACACTCGGCCCCAGTGTCGGCAAGGAAGCTTAATTTCGCGTCGTGTTGGAACTATAAACTTGTAAGCGATTGGTACATTAGCCGCTAGGATCCTGTGGTCCTAGTGACCCGACCTGTTACCCAATAATTTTCGATTACTGTACAGCGTGCAGCAGCGTTTTGCCTTAACGCCCAACTTCCTGTGGTAGGAGAACGAGGTGGAGCTTTCGTTATCGTTGTTGGTTTGGAATCTTGAACATTTACTGGTGCGTAACATTCTCACTGCAGTGCGCAGCTTGGTTACTTTTTGTAAAAGTAAATTGAGGAAGAGGTCATGCGCTGCATTTGAAGGTACAGCGGCAACGCTAGTCGTGTCAAGTGTGCTTTCAACGTGTTTGGTGATGTCTGTCACTGTGGGGATGGCTTTCGAGTATAAGGCCGTTTGATGCTGCCAGTATAGCCTGTACATGACTCGTAGGCACTGTTATCTTAAAACTTTGAGGTATCTTTCCGATAACTTGGCAGTGCATCTGCCGAAGAAGTCAGGAAGGCTTCTGATCACCAAGCTCAATTCCATGTAGCGGCTAGTACTTTCATTCAGTATATCAAAAGTTTAGAGAAGACAATTTTTAAGTGCAAGACATTAACTCTGCTCTGATGGTTCACGCATATATCGACAACTTGATTTAAAGCTGTTATATCTAACTCAGTGACGACTTTGTCGAATTCCGCAGTATCGTTCAGAATAAGGTGAGAACAAAATTGTGGGATGCATGCGAACCATAAAGATGCATCTTGTGGCCAGAATGGTGGCAATTAAATTAACAACACGCTGCAGATTTCATGTGTGCTTGATTGTGTCTGCGACTCGCCTTGTGCCTCAATAAATTGACCTACACTCGACGTTTCTTCAGCTCTAAAAGGGGGGTCACTACAAAAGCGATTGCAAATAAAATAATCACGGCTACTACACACTTAACTTTACTTCACTCAAAAGGCCGTGGCCGATATCAAGCATGGAAAGAAAGAGTGTACATTTTGCCAAGCTGTTTGTGTCAACTTTCAATGGTATTGATATCGCTGTCACTTCATTTTGCTTTGCACGCCTCTAGTGTTGAACACGTGAATGCTATCAAGGTTCAAACAAACTCACTCAACTAGATCAGCAGCCTTGAGACACGCGAGTACACGTTAGCCAATGAAAAAACTTGTGTTACACGAAAAACAAGTTGGGTAGACAGACCTAAGCTCATGCCAGAAGGATTTTGTACTCAACTTACGAAATGCAGTCACCAGCAATGAATAAACTCAAGAAACATGTCAAAGAGAAGTGCAGGTTTAAAAGAAAATCTATTGTTTCGCCATATTCATCGACCGCCATTTGGTTGCAAACTAAGAAAAATCAAGAATTCCCAAAAATATTAATATATCGATCTTATTTGAAAATTTTAAGGATATCAAATCAAAACTGCAGTGTCTGATTCGATGTAAAGTCCATAAAATACCAATAGCGTTTTTTATTGTTGTTGTAATTGGAGAAATTTCAATTGGCGATAACTTCCATGAATATGATTCGATTTTCATCATTACAGAACATTAGGACCTTCTACGAGGTGTGTTCAAAAAATATCGCGAATTTTGTTTTTTTTCAAAAATTATTTATTTATTCATGAATATCTATTTTTTCCCCTTCAAAGTAATCCCCATGAGATATTATACACTTATGCCAACGGTTTTTCCAATCTTCGAAGCACTTCAAAAAATCATTTTTTTTTAATCTTGTTCAGCTCCTCCTTCAATGCCGTCTTTATCTCGTCAAGCGTAGCGTAACGTCGTCCTTTCATGGGCCTCTTCAGTTTAGGAAACAAGAAAAAGTCACAGGGGGCCAGATGACCCTCTGGAGCAAATTTGGTTCGTCGCGGACAGAGTTTAACATCTCATTAGCAATGTTCATGCGTTGCTGTTTTTGGTCGCAATTGAGCAATTTCGGTACGAATTTCGCGGCGACCCGTCTCATGCCCAAATCGTTGATAAAAATCGAATGGCACGAGCCAATCGATATGTTTAGGTCCTCAGCAACTTCTCTAACGGTGATTCGACGATTGGCCAATACCATTTTCTCCACTTCATTAATTTTTTCGTCTGTTGTTGAAGTGCTCGGGCGTCCGGCACGCTCTTCGTCGTTCACATCTTCTCGGCCTTCTAAAAACATTTTGTACCACCGGTAAACGTTGCTTCGGTCCAAGGTAGCTTCTCCGTATGCCACAGTCAGCATTCGGAATGCATCCGCGCACTTAATTTTGTTTTTCACACAAAATTTGATACACGTTCTTTGATCCATTTTTTTGAATAAGTAAAAATCGAAGACGATTGAAAACACGTGCAAGTAAAGCAGCCATCACCAATTAAGTGAACATTCAAAATGGCCGAGCTTGTCGGCATAAGTGACAGACATGAGTACCAACATAACGCCACAAAAAAAATCGAAATTCGAATATACGTAACCCGCGAAAATTCAAAATTCGTGATACTTTTTGAACACACCTCGTATATGATTACTTAAATATCATATTTCGTTGAGTTTAAGGGGATCTATACGATTTTATTGGGGAAAAAGATAAATTTTAAGATCATGCTATTATCAACAAAGCTGAGCGAATTTTGACTTCGGAGGTATTTGCATCTACCTCCGTAATTTTTTTCCAAATTTTTCAGATCACAGTTGTCCAACAGCGAAGGGGGGAAGGGGACAAACATTTTTCGTGTATTTCCCCTCCCCGTACCTCCCCTGAAGCAAAAAACGTCAGTTTAAGAATTTGATACCCATATCAGATACCTTTAATTTTTTTTTCAGTGGCGACTCCGCTGTAAGTGGAAATCCCCCTTAGATAGATACCTTATAAAAGTGTTTTCTTAGTTGAATTTTGAAGACGACACCACTTTGCACCTACATACAAAGTTTGATGTTTCTAGCGTATATAGTTTGCGAGAAAAAGTGCTGTGACACGCGGACGGACGGACGGACAGACAGGACGCGATTTTAATAGTTTTGAAAAATTATTTTACAAAACCCTAAATAACATGAAAAGTAAGAGAATAGATAATCCCGATGCCACGTTACTCCACTTCAATGAGATGTGAAGCTTACATGCTGTGTTTCTAATCTGTGATAGTCTGTAGTGATTTTTACCCAATTTTTCAAATAAGTAACCATCATGAGTAATATCCCTTAGCCATTCCAAAAAATCACTCAAAACAAATCTCATTGGTGCCAAAAAAAAATCGAGCCATGAATTTTAAAGCTAGCTAGCGCTCTGACCACCACATCAACCAATCTACTTTTCAAGAGAGCTGTACCCAAAAATCAAGGAATGGTGGGTGTCTATGTTGCAGGTTTCCCTGTCCAAAAAAGCCTAATTTTAAAGCCACTAACAGCTCCTGCGTAATTCCAAAGTAAATCTTCATATCATTGTTTGCTGTAATACGACCAATAGAAAACATTAAAAATCATTTGAATATGATAACTCAACTGTCAATCAAAGCTCGCACCAATTAAATCCAAGAAAAGATACTTCGATGCGAAATTAATCCTTCGTTACCGAAACGCAATTTTATATTGATAAATTTGCAAAGAATTTGTGCAGTCTTCAATACACGTGTGAGAACAAAACAAATCTGTTTACCAATCCGCGCAGTTAATAAAGTAGTGCGCATTAACATGTCCGCAAGTACACACTACGTTTTGAATTATAGCGCGTGGTGCAATTTTCTTTGGAATAGAAACAATTACACATTGGAATTTGTATTAAGAACATGTAAATACTAATACGATACACTAATGATTACGAATGAAAACAAATGAGCATGCTGATGCATAAATATTAGCCCGATCAACATAATTCCAATGTTTTCATATACGAGTATGAGTCAAGTATTTAAAATATTTTCATACTTGCTGAATTGATGACTATTGTGAATTTTTCCATAAGCATTGAGCTTTACACAGTGCTTATGAGCAATCAACAGCAAGTTGTTGAAAGTTGACATGTAATGTGGAATAAATACACAATTATGAGTAGGTATAAGTACGAGTCTATGCAAGTATGAATCCGGATTAGCTCGGGTTATAATTATTAATCTTTGCACGGCTCATAGATGCGGTTGATTTGTTTAACTTTTTCATTTAAAATTATAATTTGAAAGTAGTTCTAATTAAATTTACTTGTTAAACTTGCAAATATACACTTGATAAAAACATATACTTGTATGTAAAGTGAAGGTAAAAGATGCATTCATATATGCACATATTTTATGTCATGTAAAAAAAGTTAATAGTAAGATAAGTAACTGAAGGGATCATACAGGGTGTTCTTAAGTCACATGGGTTCTTTCACTGGGGACTTTGTGAATGGAACACTGGGGTGGAACATCAACTCAAATTTTGTCATCATTTCCAGATGCGCCAAGAACTTTGCTCTTTTGATTTAAATTTCGAAGGGTGTAGTTTAAAAAGGGAGGTAAAATTTTGAATAAATAAAAGTTAACTACCATTGCGTAATTGATTGATATTGCTCCTATTTCAGACTTGAATAGTTTGCAAAACTTTAGTTAAATAAAAAAAATCAGATAGCGAGATTTAATAACTAAAATATAAAACTGTTTCTCAGGTAATTTCACATTCAACTACTACTACAATTATTATCGTTCATTCTTTTATACTTTTTCGCCTCCCTCTTCCTTTCATAAGCGGGCTTGGGATCATCTTCGGCGGAGTTAAGGTGCAAGTTTTGGTTCCACGGGTTTTATTTTTGAATGTAATGTATAATCGTTGAGCTTGATCTTCGCTTTGTGTGAAAGAACCACATGCCTTTAAAATGTACTAATTTGTTTAAAGAAATTTATTCTGTTTTTTTTTGCAATTAAATAGTGCAGGGTTATCCATTTCGTGTTTGGGAAAGTATAACCCTGCCATTTGACATCTGTCAAAATTAAATGTCATCCAAAGTGTGTTTTTTTTAGCTGAAAGTTTGCCATTTGGAAATATGGATCGTTAAACAGTCAAAGAGCGCGTTAAAATTATTAAATTTTATTATAAAAATGGTGATTCTGCTGTATTAACATTTAGAGCTTTACGAGCCGATTACGGTCAATGAAATCGACCTACACAGCAAACAATTTCAAACACAATGAGAAAATTTGAAGAGCCTGGATCGGTTATTAATACTGCAAGGCCTGTGCATCATCGCAACATTCGCTCTGCTGAAAATATCGCTGTCGTTGCTCAAAGTGTGGAGGAAGACCTGAATTTGTCGATTCCTCGACGTGCTCGACATTTGGGCTTGTCTTACGGCTCATTGTTGCGGATTTTGCATTTGAATTTGCATCTCCATCCGTACAAAATCCAACTCACTCAAGAACTTAAGCCTCAAGACCATACACAACGCAGAATGTATGCGAATTGGGTCATTGCCATTGATAACGATTTTTCGAACAAAATTTTCTTTTTTAAAGAGGCTCATTTTTCGCTCAGTGGTTACGTAAATAAACAGAATTGCCGCATATGCGGCTCTCAAAATCCTCAGGTGATCGCAGAAAGACCTTTGCATCCCGAAAAAGTGACCGTTTGGTGTGCATTATGGTCTGGTGGTGTTATTGGCCCGTATTTTTTTGAAAACGATCAAGGAAGAGCATTTACAGTCAATTCTGACCGCTATGGACGGATGTTAACCGATTATTTTTGGACAGAAATCGAAGATTATGATCTAAAAAACTTGTGGTTCCAACAGGATGGAGCCACAAGCCACGCAACATAGGCTAATCGAGCACTTTTGCAAGAGAAATTTCCAGGACGCGTAATTTCGAGATTGAGTGATGTCAATTGGCCCGCAAGATCCTGCGACCTAACACCTTTGGATTTCTTTTTATGGGGCTATGCAAAAGATCGTGTTTACGCGAGAAATCTTCAAAATCTTGAGCAATTGAAAACCAATATTCGTGAAGTTATGGCCGAGATATTGCCGGAAATGTGCAGAAAAGTCATTGAAAATTACCTCAAAAGGATTGAGGCCTGTAAGAGGTCCCGTGGAGGACATTTGAATGATGTTATGTTTTACATATAATGGCAAGGTTCAATCTTTATATTGAATAAAAAAAATTTGATTCCATCTGAATATTTTATGTGCTTTCTTAAGCTTTACTTTCCCAAGCGTAAAATGGATAACCTTATTTGGTATGTTTTTCTGCTATAAGCTTTTAATTTATACAGGGGAAAAAATTTGAGCATATTATTGGTTATAAATACGTCGTTTATTGCAGTTGAATTTCTCAATAATAAATTTATCTTGTTGATATAGGCTATAGAATTGGTCGAAATTTTTAATACAAAATTTGAATTATTTGTACAAAGCATCTTTTTCAAGACTTCTTATTCAGATATCCTGCTGCTTGTTAATATAATGACTAATTATATCAAACTTATTTTAATTCATTTGAAAATTCAATAACAATATAATAAAAAGTATTTATGAAATACATGCCTGCAGTTAACAGAATAATACTAACAACTCCGGGTTTCTACTTTCCGCTTTCAAGGAATAAATAGCTTCCCTGTCCCGAGAAGCGCTTGAAATCAATACTGTTGCTACTCTGCTTGCAAAAATAAAAATATGTCTGAGTTCCAGAAGAAATTAATAAAAGTAAACAGTTTACTAATTGTTGTCCATTAATTATTTTCTTCATCTTCATATACTCGTATGTACAATATCATTTAACATACTCCTGAATAAAGAAATAAAATTGATTTCATCAGTAAAATTATTCAAGCAATATGCTAGCAAAAATATGCCCCCAAAATTCAGGCGGTACTGCGTGAAAACTAATCGAATGAAATGGTCACCCCTAAAATGTAAACATTATCATGCATGAATTGGAGGCAGTGATTTTGAGTGAAAAATCACTTCTAAATATTTTATTTTCTTTTCTACCTTTTATGTTGATACTAGCCTATGGAATGATACTCCTGTTGGCTGGCGGTGGGTTCTGTTATTACATGTTTTCACAATACACATGATTTTATAAACTTCTTTGCACTTTCCTACTTTTCCGTCGAAATGTAAAGTTTTCTCACTTGTAATATAACCGATAAACTATCTCTTATTGTCTTGTTAATGAACAACGCACAAATCACGAAGTTTCACTGGTTTTAACTTAAAAATTACACATCAAACGAGTTTGTTTACGGATTTTCACAGCCAAGTTTGACAGAGAATGCAAAAAAGCCATATGATAATATGAAGATTTCTCCTTATCGACAGCGACAAATGATGACAAGAAAAATCAGTATTCATTGGCCGCTCCTGTTAGCTACCTGCTCCAAGACTAGGGATAAATTGTGTATGAGATGTGTCAAAATTGACAACTCTGTGACATTTGTGTTCAGTAGTGCTCGCCATTTAATTATGAATGGTTTTTTTTTGTGGTAGGGAGATGAATGCCATTTATGCACAGAGTGTGGTACTCCCATGCTAGAAAGATACTAACTAAACACCTCCCCTGTCAACCTGAGAACCCAGCCTGGAACCGTTTGACACATTACTTCGGGCCAGGTCACGTTTTGTTTCGCCGTGAGGCACTTTCAAGTTGGAGGATCCCTTTCCTAGCGGGAGGGGAGAAGGGAAGAGGAAGTGCCAAACAAGCGATCCCCCAGCCCCAACGCCCCCGGCTGCTGTGAGTCCCTTTTATCTTTTAGGACTGCCTTTCCTAGCGGGAGGAGAGAGGGGAAGAGAAAGTGCCAAACAAGCGATCCCCCAGCCCCAACGCCACCTGGTTCCATTTGTCAACCGATTCGAGCATCACCGCAACTATATTATCCAGGTTGAGCTCCCCCGTCTCCCTGTAAAGTTCCCTTGCAGCCTGACCCATTTTGTACACGCAAAAAATGTGTGGCAGTCATTGTCCTCTTCTACTGGGCAATACCGACAACGGGGGGACCGTGACTTACCAATCTTGTGCAAATAAGACTGAAAACCCCCATGCCCGCTCAAAAGCTGGGTCAGATAGAATACAGTCCCACCATGCCTTCGATTTAGCCACGGTCTCACATCCGGGATGAGGCGCGCAGTCCATCTTGCCTTCGTGCAATTCACCCAAGACTGTTACCGATCGTTGAGCGAGCGCTGCCTCTCCCTGCGGACAACCGCCGCCCTCGCATCCTCGTTTCGAACTCTCACCGCCGAATCAGAGTCTGTCGGATACGAAGATGCAATCCTCAGTGCCCCTCTTCTCTGTACCTATGCCAAGCGTATGTATACAAGGTTTCCGTAGGGCACCAAGCTTCCGCATAACTAGCTCGTAGCCAAGGCCCCACGGATTTTTGTTCACATTGTCCACTACATCTTGCCAGTAGTGAGCCTTGCTGTTGTATATCAATTTGCGAAGGCATTTCCTGGCCGACTTATATGCTGCTACGCGGTTGCTTGCCTCTTCCCGGCTCCGTGCCCGTTGAGCCTCAAGCCGAAGCTTGTGGCACTCCCTTCGCTTTTCAGCGATTTCAGTTGACCACACACTGGGGGCTTGCGGTGCTGGGGTTTTCGACGGGGCATGGAAGCTTTGTAAGCAGTCGTGATGATGCTCATTGTTGAGTTTATCACATCTTGAGCTGCCAGTTCTTCCGTCCCCTGCAGCGGTATACCCGCTTTGAGAACCTTGACGAACCTCTCGACGTCCATCCTTGCAATGTTCCATCCAATTGTAGAAAGCCGATAGCACGGACGTCGGAAGACAACATCGCTTATCTCAAGCAGAATGCACTGACGATCACTGGCTGAGTAGTCCTCTAATACTATCCAGTTGTGTATCCTCCGTACTAAGGACTCCGAGACGAATGTCACGTTCGGTATGGTTCCTTAACAGTCAATACGGCGGAAGGTCGGTGTATTGCCGGTATTTAGTACGACGAGGGCCGTCCTGGCCGCCATTTCTAGGGCTCGTTTTCCTCGCGAATCTGTTTGAGGCATGCCCCATTCGATTGTTTTCGCGTTTTAGTCTACCCCAACGAACATGTTCCCGTCTGCGTTCGAAACAGCGCCCTCCAAAGCCAGAAGCTTGGCTTGGTAAGATGATATCGATTCGTTCGGCGTTACGTAAACACTTAAAAAAAGTAGTCCCTGAGCATCGAACCCACACAAAATTAACCCCACGTCCACAGCTCTCCGCGTGAAAATCACTATTTTGAACCCAGATGGCGGCAGTACCCGTTTCTTCAGGATACCATGACGCTGAACTTTTATCATGGTATTGCTCACTCAGCAGCAAGAAGTCGGCTTTCACGTCCCTCGCAAACTACTCAAGCAGATTGAACTGCGGTGTAAGCTTAGCTGCAGGATGCAGGTCATCGAAGCTCTGATTTTGCCTTGGCTAGGGCTTCCTGGAACACGGCAGCGTGTGCGAAGAATTCAATGTGCCTCCTTCGTACACTCTTTTCTTTCATGTCCCATTGCACCGCATTTGTAACATAGAGAACTCCTATTGGGCCCTTTGTATACTTGTGCGGTGTGACCATAGCGAAGGTATTTGAAACATTGAAGAGGCGTTGCTCTTCGCCGTACCCTACAGACAATCCACCCTATTCGTAATTTACCCTTATTTAGAAATTGTTCGGCGTCCTTTTCGGTCAAATCAATTGTGGCCATGCATTATCCCCTATGGTTTTCTGGTGTCAGCCTCGCCTTGATTCCGCCCACGCTAGGAAACTCCCTTTTGATGGCCTCTTCTACCTGGGTCAGATCCGTGACGCAGTCAGTGTCTCTTATTTCCCCATTGTCATCGGCTCGAGCGAGGCTATAGCTGCGCTTTTGATGAGGGCTTTCTTTACTGCGTCGCAGAATGCTTCCCTATTCTCAGCCTGTGCTCCGAATTCGACCAGTATGTGGCCCGACCGCGTTGGTCGTACTGCTTTGATAGCGGTGTTAGTGTCTTTGGGCCTTACGTTTCCCCTGATATTCCGCAGCGGCTCCGCGTAGGATCGACCATCCTGGGGTTTTACGAGCAGTGCCTGCTGCCGGGGTCTTCGTCGGGGCTTCTTTTTTTCCTGTTTTGCATCAGGTTCTTTTTCTTGTTGGGCGCCCGTGCGAACTTTGCTTTCTGGCACTTTTTGAAGGAGTTTCTTTGCAGCTTTCTTCGCTCATTTTGTAAGCACTGTCTGGGACCCGTGATCTGGTGCTTCACGCCCATCAAGTGCCTCTTCCTTCCTTCTTTTATGCCGATCTCCTTCAATTGGGCTAGACGCCATTCTTTTATCGATTTTTACCGGTGGAGCTATCTGCATGTGAGCTTTAGATTTTGCCCCCAGCGCTTCTTAAGCCTTCTGCCCATCTTTGGCCTTTAACCAGCTCCTTCAATTATGCCCGATGCGGTCTAGGAGCTCCTCTAGTTCAAGGAGCCCTGCCTTGGCTGCTTTGCTGATTTTTGGGGAGTCGCATCATCTCCTGCTTTACGGAATAGCCTTTCTTCTTCATGTTGCTGGGCGGCAATTGTACTTTGCGACCATCCTTGGAAGAAGTTATCGCTTTCCGTTTTCAAATACAGTATTTCCGCCACATTTTCGACGTTGGCGGTGCAATCACATAACGTCGTTTTATTTGTCTGGTCAGTCTTTTCTTTTCCTGCCGTAATCTCTTCATTGGCTTCAGGATGATTCTTTATTATGTCCGGATTTACGACCCTTACATCGGTCACTTCGGTAACGATCGCAGCAGTGACCATGGAATTCTCGATGTTCTTTATATTTTCTTCCACCGCTCGAAAACCTGAAGCGTTCTGCAGAGTTTCCCGCTTTTCCTTTATAGGACGCTCTGGCGTTCGCATTATTTTTTTTCTTTTCCCGGACGCCACAGGGATCTCATTCTGGACCAGACTGTCTGCTAATCTCCGTTTTTCGTCCGTCTTCACTGTCATTGTATTATTCGTCGTTTTTGTCATCCTTCGTACCGCTCGCGATGTATGTTAACGTCGTGGCTGCAACTGCTGGTTGCGTCGTCGTTATTATTTTTTAATTCTTTTTTCGGTTTTTTTTTATCTTTTTTATGCTTTTGTTTGCTCCAGTTTTATTGGGTCTCCCCGCGGAGCCGCTGTCTCATTTCGTGTATGTAGTCGCCTTTTTGGTCCCATGCTTATCCTTGCTGAGCAGGGAGGCCATGCGAGGGTTGGCACAAGTCCTTATGGGGACAAGTGCTCAGAGCCAGGCCAGCGCTAATCGGGAGTCCGTCTCAACCGAACCTACACCACCAACCCAATGGTGCGAACTCCTGTTGGTGACACTCGACGTCAGGAATGCCTTCAACTCCGCTAGATGGGTGGATATTCTGGACACGCTGGAAAACTCTTTTCAAGTTCCAGAATATCTAATGCGGCTTTTGAGGAACTACCTTAAGGACCGAAGCCTGCTCTACGACACGACACAGGGCCAACGAAGGATGGAAATTACATCGGGTGTTGCCCAGGGATCTATCCTTGGTCCGGACCTGTGGAACGTGTCTTACGACGGGCTACTGAGACTTGAGATGCCAGATGAGTCGCGCTTGGTCGGCTATGTGGATAATGTTGCGGCTCTGGTCGCCGGACGCACCATTGAACAAGCGCAACTTAGGCTAGGTATGCTAATGCGCCGAGTGAGGGACTGGATGACTGCTCGCAGGCTCAGTTTAGCACTGGAGAAAACCGAAGTGGTCATCTTGACAAACAAGAGAATCCTAGAGTAAGGATGATCAGTATTGGAGATATACAAATCGAATCGAAGCCAGCGGTGAAGTACCTGGGGCTACTGATCGACTCGAAGATGAGTTTCTCTGAGTAAATCAGGGCAATGGCTGAGAAGGCTGCTTCGGGAATATCGGCCCTGAGTCGACTTATGGCCAACGTAGGGGGACCCAGCCCATCAAAAAGACGCCTCTTGATGAGTGCTGTAGGGTCAGTGCTACTGTACGGAGCAGAGGTATGGGGCGACGCTCTCAGCAAGGAGGTATACCGAAAACGATTGGCACAGGTACAGAGAAGAGGAGCACTGAGAATTGCATCTTCGTATCCAACAGTCTCCGACTCGGCGGTGAGAGTGATTGCAGGCGTGATACCTGTCGCCCTCCTTGCTAGAGAGCGCCGCGCTATTTACCTGCGCCGAAACGAGGATGCGAGGGAGATGGTTGTCCGTGAGGAGAGACAACGCCCGCTCAACGATTAGCAGCAGTCTTGGAGGAATTGCACGAAGGGAAGGTGGACTGCGCGCCTCATCCCAGATGTGAGACCGTGGCTAAATCGAAGGCATGGTGAGACTGACTTCTATCTGACCCAGCTTTTGAGCGGGCACGGGTGTTTCCAGCTTCCCTTAAGCACCATTACATCTGTTTAAATTAATTTATATAGTGTGTATACAGGCTACTGATATCATCGGTCTTGATGGACATGATCAGACCATGCTTATTGGACATAAGTAGGTTCCCGCCGACCTCGCTCATAGCTTAAAATTTCCTAAGCCTCTTCTATTTAAGTTATTTAGTTTCAGTTGTGATCAGAACTCTGAATAAAGAGTTTGCTATAGAATCGATCGCCAATTCGATCACTTCCAAATTTATCTACGATCCCGATAATGACATAACATTTAAGAAACCGTACTCGAAGTTTTCTGAACTACTCAGCGAAAATGCGAAGAGACTTGATGATAGACAGAAAATTCTAGTGCTCATAAAAAAAACTCAGAACGTGTTCGCGTAATTTATACGAATCTCACATTTATTTTAAATCAGCGAAAGAATTCACATTTGCCAAAATAATCAAGACTTCAAAATTTGGCTTTGAATTGAAGGAAACAATTTTCCGTTTTCGTTTTAACTGTCTGTGCGTTGTGAGAAAAAAACCAGATAAAGATTATCGGATGCTTGCAATTATTTTTCTTCATCCATCTCTAAACTGACCGTGAAGTCTTAGAATATGTCAACGGAATGTACCCTACAGGTCAACAAGTCTGGCCACCCTAAGTTTACTCCAAGGTGGCTGCTGGAAGGCTATCTAGTTTGGAGAGCTATTTCTGTCGCAGATCTTTCGCGAGCAATCTAAGTCCAAAATACAAGCATCAACCACAGATTTTAATGCCCAATTTAAACCGCGTCAAAACCTTCGATTAAGCCGATTTACTTAACTTTACTTCGTTTCCATCTCTTATTGATCGTATGTCCAGTCGAAAAGAGAGATAGCTGAAAAAGACAACATCAATAAAAATCACGCGTTCCCGATAGTTCATTCCAAAACTGAATCAATCTACTCTAATTGAAAACGTAAAGCAAAACCACGGCACCAAGTACCGTACCACTACACGAAATCGACCATTCACGGATTATTTAAACCTTATCCCCTCGGTGGAATACTCACCTTCGCCGTCATCTTCTTCTGAAAAAACGGGTGCTTACTGAAAAGGAAAGAAATTCGTTTCAGCAATCCATATTTTTTTTCTTTTATTAGATAGTCTTAAAAACATTGAGCCTTTTTGTCACTAGATGGTGTTCGTTGTCATATATCAGGCGATACTAATCAGGTTCAGTCAAACTGACATGCGTTTGAAAGGTGACATTCCAGTCTACAATTTTTATATGGACAGTTTTGTATTTCGTCATTCGTGTCAAAAGTTGTATTCATTTAAAAATGAGTGAAATTTCTGAAAAAATTCGTTATATTTTACAATATAACTACGATCAAGGTGAGGATGCATCGCAGGCTCGTGAAAAAATTTGTGGTGTCTACAGTCAAGATACTTTATCAAAAGCCACAGCTAAGAGATGGTTCGCTCAATTTCGTTCTGGAAATTTTGATGTCAAAAATGCACCTTGCTCAGGTCAACCAATCACTGAAAAAGTCGATGAAATCTTACAAAAAATTGAAGAAGACAGACACATGAGCAGCCATGACATTGTTAAGGAACTGAATATCCATCACCAAACAATTTTGAAGCATTTTCGTAAGGCTGGATACACAAAGAAGCTCGACGTTCCGCTGCCGCATGAATTAACACCAAAAAGTTCGATCGACCGAATTTCCATTTGTGAAATGCCAATAAAATGCAACGAAATCAAGTCATTTTTGAAGCAAATCATTACGGGTGATGAAAAATGGGTAAGATACGAGAATGCCGTTTGAAAAAGATCATGATCAGAAAAGGTGAATCATTACAAACGACTTCAAAGCCAGTATTGATACCAAATAAGGTTATGCTGTGTGTATGGCGGGATTGGAAGGGAGTTGTTTATCATGAGGTGCTGGAACCTGGCCAAACACTCAATTTAGCTCTGTACTGCCAGCAATTAACCAGATTGCAACAAGCAATTCAAAAAAAATGGCCAGAATCGATCAATAGAAAGGGCATTGTCTTCCATCATGACAATGCCAGACCACACACATTTTTGATGACCCGGCAAAAATTGACAGAGCTTGACTGGGAAGTTTTGATACATCTACCGTATATTCCAGATCTTGCATCATCAGACTACCATTTGTTTCGGTCCCTGTAAAACTTCCTTAATGAAAAGAAATTCACTTTAAAAAGGGACTGTGAAAATCACTTGGCCAAGTTTTTCGCCGATAAACCATAGAAGTTCTACATAAATCGAATAGTGGCTCCATCCGAAAAATGGCAAAAGGTTATAGATAATAATGGATAATATGTACTTAAATAAAAGAAATATTCAATCGAAAAATGACGAAAACGGCTCGATACTTTTTAAACATACCAATATAATACAGATGTACATTTTGTTAATTTAGCCTAATTGAAGGGAAAGACCTAATTGAAGGGAAAGAAATTTGCCAGATGAATAAGGGCAGCATTCTTCTTCTTCTTCTTAGAACTACAGCCCCTTTCGGGCCTTCGCTTCCTGCAAACAGCGCCTCCAACTGTCTCGGTCCGTTGACCGCGTCATCCAATTCCGAGATCCGAGCAGCGATGAACTGTCTTCGTCGACCGAGTCAGACCAGCGTTTCCTCAGTTTCCCCACTGGCCGCCAGCCTTCAATTCTCCCTACGAATACCTTCTTGGTATCCGTTATTTGTCCATACGATTCATGTGTCCAGCCCATTGCAGCTCCCGCAGTCTTACAATCCTTGAGGCCTCCGGTTCGTCTAAAATTTCGTACAGCTCGCCATTGGTCCCTGTCTAGCTTCGCTCCGATTATTCGCCTCAGGACCCGTCACTCAAAGGCGTTCAATTTATTTGCGGATGCTTGGGTTAAGATCCATGTTTCACACCCATAGCATAACACAGGTCTTATCACAGATTTGTATATTTGGAGCTTTAGTTTCCTGTGTATGCAGCTGGTCTTCAAGATCGTCAATACTGAATAAAATATTTTATTTGTGAGCTGTATTCTCCGGCGTATTCGTCTCTTTCATTGCCCGTTGTCGTAATTTTGGTGCCTAAATACACAAATTCGCCAACATTTTCGATACTGTATTCGCCAAGTGTGATATTTTGTGGGTTTGGGGTATTTTTCCTCGAATGCGTCATGAGCTTTGTTTTATTTTCGTTGATTTGTAGCCCTACTAGTTTTGCTTCGCTGTCAAGTTTCAGGAAGAGTTCTTTGGCAGTTGTTAGTGACCGTGACAGAATGTTGATGTCGTCCGCATAGGCCACTACCTGGCTCGACTTGTATTGTAATGTACCTCGCGTATCGACAGGTAGCTTCCGTATGACGTACTCCAGAGCCAAATTGAATAGCAATGGGGCCAGCCCATCTCCCTGCTTTTGTGCGATATTTGTGTCAAAGGCATCGGTGAGTTGGTTATTGATGCAGACTTGGGAGGTCGTCGACGTCATTTTGGTAAGACGGACTGATTTGGCTGGGATGCCAAAGCCAAGCATTATTTGGTACAGTACGTTACGATCAATACTATCGTACGCTTGCTTGAAGTCAACGAAAATTTGGTGTACTCGTACGTCTATGTTGAACTCCCAGCATTTTTCAAGTACCTGCTTGACCGTGAACAATTGGTCTGTTGTTGATCTACCTGCCCTAAAACCACCTTGATACTCCCCAATAATACTGTTGGCGTATGATCCGATTTTATTTTCTAAGATTTTTGAAAATATTTTGTACGCCGTACAAAGAAGTGATATGCCTCTATAATTTTCGCACTGTAGCTTGTCACCTTTTTGTGGGAAGGGAATATAATTGATTGGCTCCACTCTTTCGGCATATGTTCTTGTTGCCAATGTACTGGATGACTTTGTGAATAGAGTGATGAACACTACTGCCACCATATTTGATGAGCTCCACTGGAATCTCATCAATGCCCGGCGCTTTATTATTCTGAAGGGCAGCATTCAGTAGGGAAATTTAGAAGAACATAAGTAGATACATTACAGTACTCTCGGAGCCTAGCAGTTTGTGCTGTCTAACAACCGACAGTAACTCCATTTAAAACGCGCCTATAACATAAAGTTCTTAAAAGAAAGCTATAAACTTAAATGATATTATATTATATATATTTTATTCAAACCACGCGATCAAAATATGATAATCTAATTTCCGCTAGGTTATGATTTCATTTTCCAATAGTTCAGTGACATGGGTCAAACAGATTAGCCTGAGACATGTGTAGACAGAGTATCAGCACTATCTGCTGTTGTCATTCAAACCCCACTCTTGTCATCTCATTTAATTCACATACCTACTCATTACGATAAGCTGGAGACTAGTGAAGCTAAAATAACACAAACTATCTGTTGCAGACGAGTAGGAATTTCTAAAAATAAATTAAAACCACAAGAAACTTTCTGTCGCCACTAGTTTCCTCGTCTTGTGGCATGCGTCCTCTATCACAAGTATGTTGATATGCACGTTGCAGTATGAGCAATCTTCAATTCATCTGCATATACTAGTACTTACATATGAGTAAGTACAATACAATATAATAATGTGAAAATGCCAACAGGCCCGGTCAGACGTCGTCGTCCGTTGGTCGTTTGCTGTCTTATAAATCAACCACTGCATCCCATACCGAGTCAATGCACTTTTCAATTCTAATATTAAAACTTTACCAACCAACAAACCAACAATTTACTTTTGCAAGAGACGTACGAAACATACGAGCATACGAGGATGCACGCTATCATCATCTTAATCGCTATATCTTCATCTTGAGAGGATATTACTACGACCAATGCATGCCTGTAAATTGCGAATGCAATCTGCTGTTTATGGGTGAGAGGAATTCAATTCGAATCGGGTTGTTCTCTTATTTTTAAATTTTCTTTATATTTTTTTCAAAACGGAAAAACTTGGATCTTTAAGACGACACGAAACTGCTAAGATCTCCTTGGGGTAACCAAAAGCCGGAATTGGTGAATCCAACAACTTAAACCATAAGAGTGAAATTTTTCTAAGAAATAGTTTAGCATTTAAAGTGCTTAACAGAACTATGTGGACAAATTTTGCTGAATGTTGGGAGCAGTACTTGGTATTCCGCAGATATTAGCTGACTTACTTAGAGGAATGATGACTTGTCAACTAATTTTC
This sequence comes from Odontomyia ornata, assembly GCA_963969285.1. Lineage (NCBI taxonomy): Eukaryota > Metazoa > Arthropoda > Insecta > Diptera > Stratiomyidae > Odontomyia > Odontomyia ornata. The sequence continues at coordinate 125,420,636 of OZ017740.1, forward strand.
TACTTTCACTGTAGCGTCTTGCAGACAATTTATCTCTTCCCAAGCCAGGAAGTTGTTGGCATATTAGGCCGCCCAATAACTGTCTGCGCTGTGAATGAAGTTCTTTATCTGCTTCAGACCATGTCTTCTGGGTATTACTGGTATGAATCGTAAAAGAGAATTGCATTCAACAACTGGACGTGTCCGATCGGATCAATGCGCTCGTATAACATACATTGACTGCTGGAATGGGGCGAAGTAATTCCTCAGCGACGCATTTACCTTTTCCTTCACCTTTAATATCATTTACACAAGTAAGTAATCTTCCACATGCGGAATCCCGCATCCTGCAACCCGACCAAGTATATCGTTCACATCGTAAACTAGAGTAAATTTTATACGTTTTGACGGAAAGAATAATTGATTAATTGGACTAACCTAGAATGCTTGAAGTAATTAATTAATTTAAAAGGCCTGAACCATTATCTTTTTATGTATGTTTACCTGATTTTCTGATGTATACTCATATATGGGAATATACAATAGTATGAGAAATTGCAGTTGGCTTAAATTGGGGTACTTTAATTCATTTGCGTCATTATAAGGGCGGAATTCCGGAATTTCCGTATTCACATACAAAATTGTTTTATGTCTCGAAGGAAAAACATTAATTTTAAATTATTCAAACGAAACATTCTTCTTAAACCGAGTGTGAGCTGACAGAATATCATTAGCGTTACTCTTGTGCGTAACTTGAAGTACTTAAGAAATTATTGCCTCTTGCCTCTAAATTTAAATTTTGGCGCCCCACTTGATCATTAGCTCGTTAATCATTTGGTCTTTAGACGTATGAGCGATGTAGATGCATTGACCTATTTCTTATTTATTCATATATTCGCCTGGTTGATTTTAGTGATAAATGCAAAGGGCAGTCATGTTTAATAATTATTGTAATAAATCTTTATTCAGTTTATCGCCATAAGCAATAGAAATTTGTAAATGCACTCATTACAACCCATGTACATATTTTGAGGGTGTTGTGCTACAATACTATTAAAGAATTTTTTCCTGGGCGACATGCATGCTGAATGATAGAAAAATAATGAATTTTTCTAATTTTTGCTAAAGTTCCGAAAGAAGAAGACTGTAATTTCATGTCGCTTTCGAGCTTATTCACTGAATATCACGGCTCATATATTAAGATATCTAGCACATGGGAGTGCGGATATAACATGTTTGATATGAACTTCTACCATACCATCCAAATTATTATTATTTTGCTTGTAGTGCTGTACCTTATTCCAATGGAGATGCATTAAGTGCTCAAAATCACTTCGCACATCAAGATAAAAAAAACATCAGGATAAGGACTGACCTGTTAAGCTAAAGAAGGAGAGTAAGTATTGAGTTTCTCTTTCGAAATTTCAATAATGAAAGTCGTAAAATTAGTGGTTTGTATTTGGTAGCAACGTCAATGGTGTTAATTAGCATAAACGTTTGTTTGTATATTACGTAATCTGCATTAGTTGCAACTTTAATCAAAATTAACTCTGAATATGAGATTTTCAAACGCATAAGACGTCTGGGCTACCCACTAAACACCTACCCTGTAAACCGGAGAACCTAGCCTGGAACCATTTGACACATTACTTCAGGCTGAGCCCAGTTTTGCTACGCCGTGAGGCGCCTTCAAATCAAGGGCTCCCTCCACCAACGGGAGAGGAGGGGCGAAAAGGGATTGCCTCAAAAGTGACTCCCAACTCCAACATTCCAAGCTGCTGTGAGTCCTGTGCCACTTGTCCATTTGTCAACCGGTGCAAGCATCTTCCCAGTTAGATTATCTGGAGAGAGCTCTCTTGTTTGCTTGTAAAGATCCCAGCGCAACCTGTCGCATCCTTTGCATAGAAAAAATATGTGATAGGAATCGTCTTCCTCACCTGCGCAAAACCTACAGTCAGAGAACCGTGGCTTACCAATCTTCTGCAACTAAGACTGAAAACACTCATGCCCGCTCAAGAGCTGTGCCAGGTGGAAGTCAGTCGCACCGTGTTTTCGATTGAGCCACGGTCTCAGATCAGAGATGAGCCGCGCAGTACATCTTCCCTTCATCCTGTTCACCAAGGACTGGTTCCAATCATTAACTGACCGTTGTCTATCCTCGCGAGCAACTCTTTCTCTTCTGTTTTCGTTTAGTCGTAGGTGGAGAAATATGCAATAAAACCTGTGCTATGCTAGAGATGCTAAACATGGTCCCTTATCCAAACATCCGTAAACATATTGAATGCCTTCAAAAGGCGGGTCCTGAAACGAATAATCAGAGCAAAGCCAGACGTGGACGAATGGTGAATTCGTATGAAATTTTGACCAGCCGGCAGTCGCAATGATTGTAAAACTGCAGAAGTTGCAATGGACTGGCCACATCTTTGGGAGCACTGAAGGGTGGAGACCATTGAGGAAACTTGGGAAATACTAGCCTGACTCGATTAACGAAGACAGTTCAGCGCTGCTCGGATTTCAAAATTGGAGGACACGGTCAACGGACCGAGACAGCTGGAGGCGCTTGTTGCAGGAAGCGAAGGCCCAAGAGGGGCTGTAGTGCAATGAAGAAGAAGAAAAATCTCGTTCTAAACTTTCACTACAATGCTGCACATCTTATGTCTTTGCTTTGCCTTTCCCGATTTCTGCAGAAAAATAACGTGGATCTCACCCTCACGGATTTGTCGTACTTTACAATTCAAATGCATTGTTCTCTATTTCGCGTACGATTCACTTTTCTTGGGTTCAATTAAAAAAATCGCTATTCTCTAACATATTTCAAGCAAAGGATATGACTCGTGTCCCTTAGGAGGTCCATCTATCCATCTATCCATCTATTTTACAGCGCACAACCCCCATAACGTCACTCTTTTCCCAGTGATTTTTTGGTGCAATTCGAGCCAATGCTTAATTATCAATATCACTTCACCATTGGCTGGTTACCAACTAATGCAAGGGGTCGTCGGAATTTGTCACGTCTTGGTCCTTGAGGCCAAGAACTAGGGTCTTTCGTCCGATGGAATCACATTGGTCGTCTTCACTGTACAACCGAACACAAGTAATTATCACCGATATGAACGATACACGGTTTTTACTTCACGCTAATATGTTAGAGAACGCGACATTCACTCAAAATTCAATAAAAAATTTCATTCCATAGTTTCTTGCACTTGTTTCCAATCAAATTCCATTTTTCAACTATCATAGGCGTCCGCACAGCGATCACTATTAGTTTTTTCTTCTTTTTTAACAACCTTCCGTTTTCCCCATCTCCAATCAATTCTCCGAATCCGCAATCTTTTTTTCCATTATCCCCTGCCGTACAGACGTAACGTGATTAAAATTCAATACACTTCAATCCCGCTCCCTCCGTTCATCTTTTTTGACTTTCGCCAAATGCAACAATCTCAATTGCATGCATGTTGATTTGCATATAACTATGATAACGATTAGTTATATGCAAGTCGTCATACATACGGAAGCAATTACATTTAATAAAACCAAAAAGATTTTCTTGCGCCCAGTTGAACTCAAACCCATGGGCACAGTACAACCCCAGATTGAGAATGCGCTGAGCTATCACCTAAGCCAACTCTTACTCATCAAACAGCCAACTTTAGTTTCGCAAAGCGTTTAAAGCTTGCATTAATGTTGTTATAATGGGCAATGGTATAAAAGTTTGTTAGTAGGAAGGGAAGAATGAATTTTTGTTAGTATAGTAAAGAATGAAATTTTGTTAGTGGAGAATAAAGAATTAAATCTTGTTGATTGCAAAGATAAGACTATTAAATTTTTGTACTTACTTACAATAGGGAAGGAAATTCGCATTAGGGCGGGTACCCTCTACGTTAACCATTAGTCTACTCAGAGCCAATATGCCTGAAGCAGCTCTATCAGCTATTGCCCTGATTTGTTTAGATAAACTTATCGAGTCGATCAACACCTCCAGGTACTTTACTAATGGTATCTATTCAACCCGTACTTCCTCGATCGTTCTTACTCTGGGAATTCTCTTTTTTGTCAAATGACCACTCCAGTTTTATCCAGTGCAAGATTGAGCACCTGAGCAGTCATCCAGTCTCTCACTCGGTGCATTAGCATACCTCACGTAAGTTGTGCCTGTTGCAGTGCGTCCAGCAGCTAGTACCAGAACATCATCCGCAAAGCCAATCAGGTGCAACTCATTCGACAGCTTTAGTCTCAGTAGCCCGTCGTACGAAATGTTCCAAAGGTCTGAACCAAATGCAGATCCTCGAGCAACATTCGATGTAACTTCAATCCTTCGTGGGCCCTGCATCATATGATAAAGCAGGCTTCGGTCCTTAGTTAGTACCTCAAAAGCCGTATAAGATATTCTGGAACTTAAAAGGTGTTTTTTAGCGTATTCCGAATAAATAGCTATCTAGTGAAGTTGAAGGCATTCCAAACCAAGTATCACCATCTGTACTATCCGTTGCCTGGTATGGCAATGTGCTTCTGCCTTTTAGACCACGCTTAGCACCTCTGCTTTTAAATCAATGGTAGAGCTCCGACTCGAATGCCATACTGCTGGGGAAATAGGTCCCCGCCTGTACGAATCACGTCTGTGAGTCTTCCGTTGATAAGTTTCTCTAGCACTTCCCCAGCCATGTCTGGCATGCAACATGGGCGGTATGCAGACAGCGAGCCGGAAGTCCCTTTCCCCTCGTTGATCAGCACGAACGTAGCTACCTTCCGAAGTTTCAAAAAAACCCCTCCTGTAAGCAAGCGTTGAATATACTGCGCTTAGAGTCAAGACAATGGTGAAAAACGAGCTGCAAAAACTCAGCTGGGACACCGTGTGGACCTGAAACCTTTCTTGGTTTCAATGATAGGACTGCTTTTGCCAGTCCGAGTCGAATACTATACTATTTAGCCCCATGCAGCGTCAACAAAGATGGGTGGGTAAAAGTGCCCTTACTATCTCGTCCATCTTTTCTGCTTCTGCGTAGGAGACCAAGCTCCGCATAATTAGCTTGTAGCCAAGGTCTTGCGGATCCTTGTTCACATTGTCCACTAAATTTTGCCAGCAGCTAGCCTTAATACTGTTAATCATTTTGCGAAGGCATTTTCTGGACGACTTACTTGCTGCTAACCGGGTGCACATCTCGTCATGGTTACATACCCGTTGAGTTTCTCGACAAAGTTTGTGGCACTTCCTTCGCTTTTCAGCGATTTCACTCAAGCACGTTGGCGTACCGGATTCTCGAATGGGGCATAAAAGGGCTGCAAACAGACGTATTGCTGCTCATAGTTGAGTTTACCACGTTTTAAGCTGCTAGCTCTTCAGTCCCCTGCATGTTTCCCACCAACGGTGCATCTGCCATGAGTGCCATGGCGAACCTTTCGATGTCCGTCTCCGTAATGTGTGATCAAAACAAGAATGTACTGATAATCATTGGCTCTAATACTCTCCAATTGTGGCTCTAATACTCTCCAATTGTGTACCCTCCATACCGAGAACTCCGAGCCCAATGTCACGTCGAGTATGATTCCTTCACAGCTCACATGGCAGATAGTTGGTGCGTTCATCACGAATAATCCTATCCAGCTCATCATCTTTAGTACTTATTTTTCCCATAGATCAGTTAAAGGCAATCTCGCATTCGATTGCTTTAGCATTGAAGCCTCCACCAACGAATACGTGGTCACCTGCGCTCGAGAAATCTTACTTCAAAGCAATCAGATTGGCTTGGAAAGATGATATTGGTTGTTCGGCGTTAGGTGTTCAGTAAGGAGTGTAGTCCGTGAACAATGAACACACACAAAACCATCTCTCGGTCCAGTGCTCTTCACTAGGAAATCAGCACTGCTCCGAGCTCAGTTGGAGACAGTACCGATTACGTTAGGGTACCATGATTACGTTAGGGTACCATGACGTGATGTTACTCACTTAGCAGCGAAGTGTTGGCTTTTATGTCTCTCGCACACTGCTCAATCAGATTTTTGGCATTTGTACTGAATTGAAGGCTTACCTGTAGGATATAGATCATCAAAGTTCTGCTTTTACTTTGGCTAAGGCTTCCTGGAAAAACCGACCTTTTCCTGATTCTAAAACTCCCCTAAAATCTGGTTTTGGATCGGCAACCATGCAAAGAGCGCTATTCTGTTATATGTTGATTTTTTGTGGCCAGAATTGGATGAACTTGACATCAACGATATGTGGTTTCAACAAGACGGTGCCATTAGCCACATAGCACGCCTCACAATCGATTTATTGAAAGGCAAATTTGGTGAACGTGTTATCTCGAGAAATGGTTCGGTCAAATGGCCGTCTCGTTTATGTGATCTAAAGCCATTGGATTATTTTATGGGGCTATATCAAGTCAATGGTCTATGCCAACAAGCCAGCAACTTTAGGGTTTTTAATTGGCACTTCAGTGTGTGTAGTGACGGGTTTGGCATCTTTAATTTGTTTATTAGTATTGCTTGTTTCTTTCAGAGCTTTGTTCACATGCTTCACAGAGTCTGCTAAAAGATTAACTCTTAGCTCAAAGAAATTTTCACTCCTTAAGTTTTCTGTCACAAGTTGGTCATATCCACATTTTTCCATAATAACGACTTGGTTACTCTCGTCTTCCTTTCCTGTTGAACTGTTTAACGATCTCCTCATCATTCTTGCTTCTATGTTGTCCTGTGCACGAATTTACTATTGTTCTTCTTATGTCGTTTTTATCTCCTTACTATCCACAGTCAGCCACCTAATTCCCGCTTATACACTTATAACTCTAAGCTTGATGATTTCACAAGCAGTCTTTGTCGTGGCTTTTTTCTTTTTTGTCTCGCATCAGCTACTTCTTATGTTGGGCATCTATGAGAACTTTATTTTCTGGATCATTTTATAGGCATTTTTGTCGGTTTTCTTGGTTGCTTTCTTGGCTGCCTCTGTCAGCATTGATTGGAATCCTTAATCTAATGCGTCATACCCATTAAGTGCTTCGCCTTTCCTCTTTTTAGCCCAGTCTCCTGCGATTAGACTAGAGGTCATTGTTTTCATAGTGTGTCTACGACTTAGTTTTCAGCTCTTTTTTAGGTCTTCTGCTCTTTTTTAGCCGTCTACTCTTTGTCAGCCTTCAACCAGTCCGATTCAAACTCCTCTAACTTAAGGAGCCCCTTTTCTTGCACCCTTGCTTATGTTTTTCTCTTCAGTCACATTCAGATTTAATACTCTTCGGAATGCTTCTCGCTTTTTGGATTAGCCTTACTTCCTGGTAGCACTCGACGGCTATTGTATTTCCCTACCTTTTCTTTGGGGAGAAGTTTTCTACTTCGGTTCCTAAATACAATGTTTCAGTTATATTTTCGCTGATGTCAGCAACTTCGCACAACGACACATCGTTGGTCTCCTCCCTCTTTTCTTTTTCTGTCGCGCTTTGTTTTTAAAACTTCAGGGTAGTTCATTATGTACTTTCCTCTTATAGGGTGTTCCGGAATGTGCGCGGTTTTTTTTACTGCGCCCGAATGCCACGATCATATCCGGCTGATATGTGCTCTATGAATTTTTTCGCTCAGCCGTCCATTTGTCTTTGTTCCTTGAATCTTTAGTGTCTAGTAAATTCCAAATCTGTTGGGGCCCCCCTCAGATCCGCTTTCTCCGTTCGCATGTGTAATCGCTTTTTTGGTGTCATGGTTATCTTTGCAGATCAGGGAATCTCTGCAAGGGTTGGCATCAGCATTTATGGATACAGGTGCTCAGAGCCAAATCAGTGGACTCCGTCTCAACCAAACCAACACCACCAACTCAACGGTGCGAACTTCGAACATACTCCCAGGCCTGCCAAGGTTTTACCGGGACGGAGACAGTATGATACTTAGGTTGGAGCCGTTTGCACGTGAGTGTCACCTCGGTGGTACCGTGCTATGCAGCTTTGTCCAAAATATCCAAACCGCCCGCCTGAGATCATTGCCAGGTTATCATCCGTGGAGGAACCTTACGGAAACCTCCGCATCTTTGGGTACATAGTGGCGGTACTCCCAAAGACTGATACCGTCCAAGAGTACTACTGTTAACCAGCAATCCCCTGCGGAAGAACCAGATCGCGCTATCTTCCCCGCTGATCGAAGGTATTCGCTTTGCAGAGATACTAGCTTTCGCCATTGTGACCTCTTTTGCAAGGCATTATTCGCTTTAGTCGCTATCCGTCTGAGTAAAGAGTGCAGATTCTTGTCAAGAAAATACTTCGTTTATATGCCAACTAATGCCAGATCCTATTTGGCAAAGGCAAAGCTCAGTTACTCTCTGAGTTGCCTGATATCAGAGAAGGTTTGGTAGTGGTAAGCCACTCGGTATAGGTTGCAAGATACCTTGGCTTAGAGGGCTAAGGCATAAGGACTTATAGTTCAGAGAGTCTCGGAGAGTCTTCCTCTGTCAAATGCGATTTCTACCACCGCTACGGCCATCTCCTGTTCCGACTTTATCCTTCAACGTTCTTTTTAAATAATTTCAACTAAATTTTTATGATACAATAGGCACTCTGTTGAAGATTTTATTTTTCTTTCATTATCGAGACTGTTTCGTATCCTTGTCTGGATGTTTAGTCCATCGCTTATTTAGAAAGCTTTTATAAAAAAGCAAAACAAGTTAACCAAACTAAATATAATTATCACGACTAAAAAAGGAAAAATATTCACTGCCTAAACTCTCAACCAGAACCAACTGCCAAAAAAATTTACTGCATAGTTGGATCTCAATTGCGCAGCAATTTACGATAGACCAAAAAACCTAAAATTAATGATTGAGCACTTTTCTCCATATGAGTAAGCCTTCATTGCATCTTGCTCTTAACTGAATATTGTAAAATATCAACCAATTGTTTCCATGTTGTACTCTGATCTATATTTATAAAGCTCTTTCATTTTATATCTGTTAAGCCAATTAAACTTTTTAATACGCATCTCCACTAACACTTTGTCTTCATTACATACAAATATCATACTCAACTCAATTTTTTTCTTTACAGATAATCTGATGGATCAGCCAGTGACACAACAAGGTATATTCATCGCAAAACTAGCAAAGGATATTAACGCCCTTGCAATGCTGAAAGCACTTTTATGAAAATCTGCATAATTATTTGCATATCCACCTATTTCCATGCAAATATCTGCTGATTAAATGTTAATGCACACTAGTAACGTACTATGATGAGACAACGTTGATTAATACGACCACATCACGTTCGAGTAGTTCAAGTTGCAAAATATGACATTGGTTTCAATTCTTTACACTTTTTTATTTATAATTCATAAACGATAAATAAGAAAATCAGACATGGCATTACACATATTCAGATCCACGCATGTAACCTGTCATGATGTACAAGGAAATCGGCTAGCACGGCTAGTAAAGCCGCCATAATATTGAAAAATCCCGACTTCTCCGTGACAAGATAATTAAAAAATTCAAAAATGCGTGGGTATCATCCTTTTGGACATGTGACAACCAGCATATATGAACGTATGAAGGTGTGCAACACAGGAAAAATAAGACAATGTAATTCTTCCAGAAATGAAATCATCTTCCAAGGCTAAAACACCTTGAGGTGATTCAATGCCAAAAGGCAGTTGGCCGAATGCAGGCGTTTCATTTTGTTTCTTTATTCTTCTCAACAATTTATTACGATTAACAAGAGATTGCTCGCGACAATATCAACAATGATAATTGCAAAAACGATGAAATAAGGCAGCTAATCGAAGGACTTTCACATGGAAGTGTATTATAGTGGATGAATTGCAGCTTACTGCCAATATAAGCCAATACGAGTCCTTGGTAGCCGAGCCCGTTGGTATATGGATGACATTGCCAACTTTAAGTGGACATAAATGTGGTATTTCCACCGACATCCTTTATGAGTAGTGACTCTTGAAATTTCTAAACCAAATAGATCTTGTTCTTGGAGCATATTCCAAATTTAATATTAATTTTATCGTTGCAAAAATTTCAACAATATATTCCATGTAAATTGATTTACCCTTCAAGCTATGAAACACTGCAGTCGAAGTCATACTCAGTTTAAAGGACATGTAGTTTCCAAGAAATGGTCAATGGCAAAGTGAAGGCGATTAACACGGCAGGCCAAGTGTGAATTGAAGTTCATGGTACCAATGGAGTTCAAGATCAGTCCTCTTTGTAGCTGCAGAAATCTGTGTAAGACGGCGATGTACTAACAATCGGAAAAGGTGCCAGAATTAAAGATACGAGTACATGCAGCATCATTCAAAGAGCATGATAATTATCAATATGCTAATTGGGCCCTACGTCGTGCTTTAGTTCTTAACTGTGGCCGAGATTTCATCAAGATTATGGCAATTTCAAAAACAACACTTGTGTGTGATTAATTTTAACAGATTAACAGGTGGATTTTAATTTCTCAAATGCAACTAGTCGGAGAGGTAACATTATCCTAAAGATGCATGCAGAATCTGAAAGATTTCGTGGAAATAGTTCCTAGATTTTTTGAGGTAATTATTTTATTACTATTTCCAATGCAACAAAGTTTAATATCAACAAATATAGTTGAATATATATTTATTTATTAAACTAAATAGATAAACATTTAATTTGTTTTACATAATACACTGCACTGCATAAGAATTATATGACCATTAAAGAACTAGGAACCGACGCACTAATTTGAGATCCAAACATTTTGTGGCTTAAATATAACTTAGATTGTTAAAGATTTTAAGAAAACCTTTTAATTTTCCACCAGCAAACGTGAATGTTTTGTAAAAGCTAGTTCAAGGTTTTAGCTAGATATTGAACTTTAGGTGGTACTTTAAGGACATCAAATGCAAAGCAAGATCATATCACGGACCTGCGGGAAGCTAGTGATGTCATATTAAGAACACAGCAGATTGTCATATAATGGCAAATTATCAAAATATTTCGGGCAATAAGGCATCTGGAAGAATAACAGAACTCATTCTGAACGGACTCTAACCTCTCTGTATGAACTTCAACGACCAGATTTCATATGGTCCGGGCAGTAACCGACAAAAAATAACCACTACCTTACACCTAATGATTCTCCGATTCTGTTTGATACGAATGTCGTACATATCCATACCTTCAAATTGAGATGTGGAAAAGGCCTCCTGCTTCCTAAAAGATCAAGAAGTTCTAACTCATCTTCAAATGTATTGTTTTCGACTAAGAACAAGCTTTAATCGAAGGAGCTTAGTTTTTCCAGTAAAATGACCAACCGTGGATCGTAGTATGGCCGATCCTGTTCCCCTAGAAGATAATGAAGCGCCTAAACATTTAGGAAGTGCTGGTTTCCTAAGCGGAAAAACTAAATTGTTCTTCGCCCGAGCATTTTGGTTATCAGTATAATAGCACTTTAAGCTCGATGGACACCGGCTGATTCCAGCATATGGCTGGTACTATTAAAAACTAACGCAGTTTCGTCAAAGTGACTGGTACTCATCAGAAGCTGCTACAAGCAGTCACCTCGGAGCAGCGTGGCTGCGTGGGTTTCATATGATTGCGAACCCATATAAAGAGTTTTCCATTAAGGACGTGACAATTTTATCTACTAATAAAACACAGAAATATTTGAAATATTGAGTTCAAATTTATTGTGGGTGTAGTGCAAGCATTATTTGATTTCGGTCATATGACCACCACGACCCACTTTTCCATTTCTAAAGTTGCTGGCCTGTTTGCACAGACCAGTGACTTAATACAGCTTCATAAAAAGAAATCCAATGGTATTAGGTCACGACCGGACCATATTAGGTATAACACGTTCACCAAATTTGGCTTTTAATAAATCGATTGTGAGGCGTGCAGTGTGGCTAGTGGTACAGTCTTGTTGAAACCACATATTGTTGATATCAAGCTCATCAAATTCTGGCCACAAATAATCTTCCAACATAACGCGATAGCGCTCTCCATTGACGGTAACATGACGGTCATTTTCACCCACAAAAAAATACGGCCCAATCACACGTCCGGCATGAAAACCGCACCCAACAGTAATTTTTTTGTAGATGCAACGGTATCTCAAGAAGCACATGTGGGTTTTTTGCGACCAATAACGCATATTTTGCTTATTAACAAAGACATTTAACCAGAAGTGAGCTTCATTTCCGTGAAACTCTACATTTTCTTCAAGCTTTGCCAGAGCCCAATTGGAGAAGTTTCGGCGCTCCGAATGATCAAGTGGCTTTAATTCTTGAGTCAATTTGGTCTCATAATCATATAGGCTGAGATTTTTTCGCAAAATACGCCACAGTGTCGTTTGAATGATGTCCCAAATTCTTGTGAACGACGTGGAATCGACTGATTTGGTCCATTTTGAATCAATGTACTTACTGCTGCGATATTTTCTTCGCTTCGATCGGTACGACGTCTTTTTGGCACAAAAACGTCCAATAGTAAAAATTTGGTCTCGAATTTATCCACTATATCACACACAGCCTATCGGGTGGGACGATTATTACGGCCGGAAATTGGACTATGCACTCTTAAAGTTGCAACTACCGAGTCAGAATTTCGGTAGTAACTTTTAATAATAATTAATAATTTTGCTGGTTCTTGAACTTAACCATGATAAAAACGTAGACTTTGACTAACGTTTTGACATTGACAATTTATCTAAAAAAACTTAAGGGTGCATTCAAATAAAGGTACAAAATTGTTATGTCCCTAATGGGACAATCCTATATATGGATGTAGTTATGGTTTTCTTCTTCTTTTTAGCACTACAGCCCCTCTCGGGCCTTCACTTTCACCAAATAACGCCTCCAACTGCCTCGGTCTATTGTCAGCGTCCTCCAACTTTGTAATCTGAGCAGCCATTAACAAACTGTCTTCGTCCACCGAATCAAACCAGCATTGTCGCGGTGTCTCCACTGGTCTCTGGCCTTCAGTTCTCCCAAAGAATACATTTTCGGGTTTCTTTTGTTATCCATACGATTCATGTATCCAGCCCATTGCAGGTTCCGCAGTCTAGCAATTGTTGAGACCTTCGGCTCGTCAAAAATTTCACACAGCTCATGGTTGTATCGAATTTGCTATTGGTCCTCGTCTAGCTTCCGTCGCTCAAAGGCGTTCAATATTTTTGCGGATGATTAAGTTAAAGTCAATTTTTCACACCCATAACATAGCAAAGGTCTTATCACAGATTTGTATACTTGAAGCTTTGTTTTCCTGTATATGCAGCTGGCCTTCAAGTTCTTCAATACTGAATAAAATATTTTATTTTTGCGAACTTTATTCTTCAGCGTCTCTTTCATTACCGGTTCTCGTTATTTGGGCGCCTAAATATACAAATTTGCTCACATTTTCGATGCAGTATTCGCCAAGAATGATATTTTTTATTTGAGGTATTTTTCCTCGACTGCGTCATAAGCTTTGTTTTATTTCATTGATTTGTTGTCCTACTAGTTTTGCTTCGCTGTCGAGTTTTAGGAAGAGTTCTTTGGCAGTTGTTAGTGAGCGAGATACCGAGATTCCAGGAGTAATTTCGGAACCCAATTTTTTTGAGGTTTCCTGCACTTCTTCTTTTGCAGCCTTGCGTAGGACAAGATCGCAAAAAGTTTTCGCTGCATTCCTGATCCGCTTCACCACATGGTTTTAAAAACTGTGAAAAATTGGTCGTGGTAAATCGATAAAAGCACCAAATCTTTGCGCACCGACTAACCCAACAGCGATTTGCCGCATAGCAAAAATAAAATAACGATTGAGAGGGCATGAATCAATTGAAACTGGATCACATTTTATACAGTTCACAACAAGCTTGAAACCTAATCCTCTGACGCTTCATTCAGTAAAATTTATATGTCCACCGGAATTCTTTTGTTTTTGTAATACTGAAGCCCCTTTCAGCCTTCGCTTAGAGAAAGTTAAAGTATCTCATTATAATGACCGAATGTGTCGGCACTCCACAAGGTAATATGGTCAGTATTACGCTTTGGCCGTATGTCCGTCCACCCAGCTTGCGATACGTTCTGATTTTTTTTTAAACTAATACGTATCATAACTGAACGGGCTTATAGCCCGTCCGAATGAAGAATCACTCGAACTGAATCTCGTTGCCGCCAAAAAGAGGCGAACCAGGTACCTTCAGCTTGCGGGGCGAGTGCTCTAACCACTACACCACGCGTTCCTTACACGATATATAACCACTCGCTTTTAGCACTACAGTCCCTTTCAAGTCTTCGCTTAGAGATAGTTAGAGTATCTCATGATCTTGATCGAATGTATCGGTACACGGGAAGGTCATATAGTCAGTACCACGTTTTTGTCGTGTGTCTGTCCATCCAACCAGCTGTAATACGTTCTGATTTTAAACAAGTACGTATCATAAATGAGCGGGCTTATAGTTCGTCCGAAGAATCGCTCGAAACAAATCTCGTTGTTGCCAACCAGGAACCTTCGGTTTACGAGGTGAGTCCTCTAACCACTGCCCCCCCACGGAGTACAAAAAATTTCAAATTCTTATAAAATAGTTGAATCGACTTCACACTTGTTCTCTTGTGAAATATTTGTTTTTGGCGTACGTATATGTGGTTTGGCACCGATATTTTCACCTTTTTCTATTTAGTATATTCAAGTATTACGCAGCTGATTAAATGTTCTCCCGTTTCTTGATGGTCTAGTTTTACTGCTTATATTACTCCTACTACCTTTCCGTTTCATAAGAAACTTCAAAAATGACCGACTGAATAGAAAGAACGATTTTATTATAAAAGATTTTGAGACCACATTTGTATAATAAAATAAATTTTAATAAAAAGACCCTAATGCATCATCTATTTCAAAATATGTTTGAGCAAGGGAGTTAATAGCGTGAAATTCTCACCGGGGCGCTAATCGAAAAACAGTCGGTCTACCTACTCTCACTAAAATGGATATAACTGACTTGCACACATATTTTTGAATATATAAATTTTTTTTTTTTTGTTTTTGACCCATCACAATGGCCTACCCTCTTAAAAAGTTAATTATCACTTTCACTGAGCACTTCGAAAGGCAAAGTGTTCTAGTCAACCACTATATTTCAGCTATTTTCCACTCAAAGTATACTATACTTTCCTATAATACTTTCGTAGTACGGCTTTAATTTTGGTTCTTTGGCCTTGGAGAACACTTTATATGACGTACACATCAGAGCAATGCCTCTTTAATTTTGACACCTTAACTTGTCTCCCCTGTTGTGTACAGGAAATATAGTTTTTCGTCAGCCTTGTGGTAACTGCTTCTCTGACTATATTCTGCATATCAGTCGGCGGAGAAGGTAACTTAGTCTATCAGGCATTGCCCGCTGCCGCTGGTCCCTGCAAGAAGGCTGCGTCCTCTAGGTATTGCTTTATGCGCTGTTACCCGGCCAATTTTTAAGTCGAAGTCACTCAGAGTAATTTTCATGTCATTTGACGGCAATGTATCAACAGTGCATTCCAGGATACTATAAAATACGTCTTTGACTGCCGGCTCCTTGTTTTCTGTGAGCACATGACAATTGACTAGGCAGGCATTAAAGAATTTGGTCTTGAAACGAATCGCACAGATCCTTTCGTTAAAGGACTTGAAGTCGGTGATAATTTGTTTAAATGCACTGTTAACAATGAAAATCACTCCAAACCCACGGTTTTCTTGCGATTTCCGCTGCTAAACACGGTGTGCGTTCGCATGTCAAATGTGTCTTCACTGTACCATCTGGTTTTTGGCACTGCGAGGACGTTCATTTTATATTTCTTTATTTCATCTAGCAGGCTTTGCAGTGCACCTGGCCCGTTCAATAATCCAACATTCCAAGTTCCAAAAGAATAGTCGTCTTTACGTTGCAATAGTCAATGCCGTTTCTCTAATCCAACGCGAGGCTTTTTTCCTGGTTGAATATTAAGTAAATATTACAATAGATGGGACTTTGTCAGTGCTTTGACTTAGCTTTTGGTCCACAAGTGGCATTTCATTTCTCACATACTCGCCGCCCAGCCAGTTAGGGCACCATCTATGCACCACCTAAGGACAGCCCAATGAAGGAATGAAAACCCCACATAAGTTGGTATCTAACAAGAATACGAGAGCACCTCGAAACCACCTATCTAATGAAATACAATTTTTCTAGTGGGGATTCCAAAATAAGCAAATTTAGAATTTTTCTAATTGCATCCTGGATTTAAAAAAAAACTTTAATTTAATAGCCAAACCAATTTTTTTAAAGCATGAAAATCAAAAATTTGGTGAGTCTGGCATTATGTCCCCAATGTTTCCTCGCGAACAGTCAGTAAACAGGTATAATTTATGAATAGCTTTCAATAATCTTGGGTTAACTTAAAATGTTGATTTTATACCCTTTCACCCAGCACTTCGAAAGGAAAAGTGCTCTAGTCAACACATTTCAGATCTTATAGTATGCATTGGCAATTTTCAGCTCTCAAATGATCATCACTTCTAATAAAAAGGATGTTTTTTAACATGTTGGATTTTCATGCTTGTTTGGTATAAAAGCTTACGCGTGATTCGTAATGTGTATAAAAGTCAAAGTTGCTTAGTAAGTATCGTCATCCTATGGTAGAGAATTACTCGAATTATGTTTACAAATTATTTAACTTTAGTATCAAATTTTGAGCTCCGAAAATATATTTTCCACACACTTCAATAATTAAACACTATTATTCTTCCTACGTTTAAGTTACCCGCCTAGATTGTGCAATCTCACTCATCTTGACTGCAAATAACCAAATTTATTTATCATTTCGTCCCTTAATGCATATACGTTTGTTATCGTACACCATATGGCAGAGTCTTTGCTTAATCTGAGGGAATACAAGAATGACTCCAAACTCATGGCAAGCTCCTGGTTCCATATAACAAACTAGCGCCTTTTACTCTTCTTCTTTTTTACTCTTCTTCTTCGTAGCACTATAGCCCCTCTCGGGCCTTCGCTTCCTACAGATAGCGTCTCCAACTGTCTTGGTCAATTGACCGCGTCCTTCAATTTTGAAATCCAAGCAGCGATGAACTGTCTTCGTCGACGGAGTCAGACCAGCATTTCCTCGGTTTCACACTGGTCTCTGGCCTTCAGTTCTTACAACCAATACCTTTTTCGGTATCCGTTGTTCGTCCGTACGATTTATGTGTCTAGCCCATTGCAGCTTCCACAGTCTTAAAATCGTTGACACCTCTGGCTCATCAAAAATATCATACAGCTCATGGTTGTATCGAATTCGCCGTTGGTAACCTTCTAGCTTCGCTCCAATTATTCGCTTCAGGACCCTTCACTCAAAGGCATTCAATATATTTGCCGATGCTTGGGTTAGGGTCCATGTTTCACACTCATTGCACAACACAGGTTTTATCACAGATTTGTATACTCGCAGCTTTGTTTTCCTGTGTATGCTGCTGGTCTGCAAGATCGTCAAAACTGAATAAAATATTTTATTTGCGAGCTGCATTCTCCAGCGTATTTCGTCTCTTTCGTTTCCGGTTCTCATTATTTTGGTGCCTAAATACACAAATGTGCTCATATTTTTGATAATGTACTCGCCAAGTATATTTTGTGTACTTGAGGTTATTTTTTCCTCGACTATGTCACGAGCTTTGTTTTATTCTCATTGATTTGTAGCCCTACTAGCTTTGTTTCGCTCTCGAATTTCAGGAAGACTTCTTTGGCAGTTATTAATGACCGTGACAAAATGTTGATATCGTCCGCATAGGCTCCTACTTCCTTTTAACGTACTCCAGAGCCAAATTGAATATCAATGGAGCCAGCCTATCTCACTGCTTTAGTCGGATACTGGTGTCAAAGACGTCGGTGAGTTGGTTAATGATGCGGACTTGGGAGGTCGTCGACGTCATTGTTATTTTGATAAGACGAACTGATTAAGCTGAGATGCCAAAGCAAAGCATTATTTGATACAGTATGTTACGATCAATACTGTCGTATGCTGCTTAAAGTCAACGAAAATTTGGTGTGCGTCTATGTTGAACTCCCAGCATTTTCCAAGTACCTTCTTGACTGTGGACAATTGGTCTATTATCGATCCATTTGCTCTAAAACCACCTTGATACTCCCCAATAATACTATTGACGTATGATCCGATTTTATTTTCTAAGATTTTTGAAAATATTTTGTACGCCGTACAAAGCAGTGACTTGCCTCTGTAATTTTCACATTGTAGCTTGTCACCTTTTTTGTGGATAGGGAAACATACGACATCGATATGTTAATTTGTTCAAGTAATGATCTGAGTTACAATTGGCTCCTCGGTATGTACTGACGTCAAGTATGCTCGAGGAGTTGTTGGATCAGAACATGATCGATCTGGTTTTGTGTGTTGTCATCCGGTGATACACCAGGTCATTTTATGTATGCGTCGATGTAGGAAGCAAGTCGAACGTATGACTAGATTTCTGCTACATGCAAAGCCAATCAGGTGCTGGCCGTTTTCATTTGTTGCATCGAGGAGGCTACATCCTCCAGTCGTTCCCCAATGAGATAGCTCATTGCCAACCTTAGCGTTGAAATCACCCAGAATTATCTTTGTGTCGTTTGTAGGCAATAAGTCGACTTGTCTTTCCAGGTGATTGTAGAACGTTTCATTCGTTTCTTCGTTCTTTTCTTCGATCCGAGCATGATCATTTGTCAGCCAGATTTTTTTTACTCTTGGAAGACGAAATTACACGTTTTATCGATATAATTGCCGAGGTGCCCAAAAAGTGTTTTAAAACGGTTTTTTTTCGCATGTGGCACATGAAAACTTTAATTGAAATAATCATTGTGACAAAAGTAGCAAACACTGATTAATTGACTAAAAATAAAAATATCCGGGTATTTTATGTTTTGATTTTAAAACTAAATGCCTTTATAAGTATCTAAAGTTTAGGCATGTGAATAATAGTTTTCTAGTCATGTGTGAAAAATTCATTTCACGTTGAAAGAACCACTTGCTACTTGCAAAGAGTTACTCTCCAAGTGCTTATATAGAATTGAAATTATTGTAATTATGTTACATATGATAAGGTTTTCATATTCCCAAAATTTTATCGAAAAAAAAACGAACACATTTAAAACTTACCTCGGAAGATAAGTCGAAATAATTGCTTCTAGTCTGAATATTCATTGCCAATTCTATTTGCGATTATCTGAATGCTTTAAAAGAGGAAGCCCAAAGCATTGACGTCATGCTATAGTTTTTTTTCTTTTGCCTTAACGATTTTTTCGTAACACTAATTTCTAACTTCATTTTTTCTTGCTTTTTTCATGCCGCGATAATATTCTGTGGCTAAATTTTGTACTTATTCAAACCTATTTAAAACTCTTAACATAGCATCTTCACTTGAATACTGAACATGTACTTGCTATAGCAATATAGCTACCTAAGCAACTATTTTCCTTCATTGTGGAATAATCGAGAATTAAATTAAGCATAACAAATTCCACCGTTTTAATTTACCTTTTCACAAGAATTCGCCAATAATACAATATACAAACATGGACAGTCCAAAGTCAATCAATTAAAATTCCAATCAATTATTTACGAGACGTTGGTCAACTCATGTGATATCGAAAATTTCGTTGGTTATTTTAAGGTATTCTCGTTTATTTTTACTGTTTACATACGCTGAATACTTTTGCGGACTACAGACATTAGTATATTTAGATCGTTTTTGTAATATCTTTTTAACGCAATGAATTTCCGTTTACATATCGTATTACATTAGCGCATTTATATCCATACCGTTTTGATGAGTAATGTAACCATTGCATTTGAAATTTCGTCGTGCATGCAATTATTTCATAACTGCAATATTCATTGCATATATTGCTTTTATTGTAGCAGTATGAATAAAATGTTTGAAATTAAAGTTCACGTAATATAGTACTCATATGTAAATGTTAAAGTTCTCATTTTTACCATTATTGTTCCCTTTTTCACAAGAAGAAGGTTTTTTGCTATACTCCAGCTGCACCGAGGAGAATGCAATATTCTTTTTCTAAAGAAATTGAAAATTTTAACTTTGAATTTGCTATCTTGTATTTTTTTAACTTTTATTAACGAAAATATATCAACGCAATTATCTGTTATCTTTAAATAAAATACTTCTCAACAACTTTATACATACCAAACTATTTTCGCCAATTCATCTACCCTACGTATTCAATAAATCATACGCTAAAAAATGCATTGACATTCTTTAAGATCTGTAAATAATTTCATTATACTAATCCTACTCCCAGCAGATTTCAACACATGTTATTATCCTTACTGCTACGCATTTTCTTCACAATTTCTCATAGCTCTATAACCCTTAAAATGTATTCACTAGAACTTATCCTTTCGCAACTATGATATGAGATATTCTTGAAATACTACGTCACACTTGTGGTATTCGAGAATGTGTATAAAGTGGGAGATCTCCAAAGTAGGTTATATATAGTGAACAGCTTGAATAACACAACAAACACTAACACCCACTATTAATGCGCGTGTTTGCCCTTTTCTCTGGAATTCAAATGAAACGTGAAACTTTTCCCTCCTACTAGTCTAGGATACTGCATTTTTGCATCAGTGGAAAATTTTTTGCGAATGAACTTGAATTGAAGAAACAATATCGCAAATAATACAATGTATAACTTATAAAGATGCATTTTCTTGAAAACCTAAATTTTACCCATTGATTATTGGAGTTAGCTTTTCACCTTCAGTAATTTCTAATAATCACAATAAAAAAAAAAGTTCCAGGATTGTGCATTTGTACGAGAGTGAATCAAATACAAATGGTAATTGCGCACGTGTTCCTCAATTTGTTCATTGCGTTCGAATCGTTTTCCTCCAAGTGATTTTTTCAGGGGCTCAAACAAAAAGTAGTCACAGGGGGATAAGTCTGGACTATAAAGAGGGTAGTCTAGTATTTTCCAGCCCATTTCTTCCAGTTAACCCTTGTCAAAGCCTCGATGTGCAGCCCAGCATTGTCTTAGAGAAGGATGCGCTATCTAATAGGCATACCTCGTTTTTTGTTTTGGGTAGGAGGTTTTCGCTGACTGTAGCAACTGGCAATAGTAGGCCGCATTCACTGATTGTTTATCGTGAAGAAAACCAAAATTGTGAAAGTCCCTTTGAGTCAAAAAAAATCGTTTCAAGCTCTTTTCTGGTTCAGCCTGGTTTAACCTGCTCCATGAATTTCGTTTTCGAACTTTCTTGCCCAGCCTTAAATTCCCTGGTCCACGTATACACTCGATTATGAGACAATCTAGTGTCCGCAAACTGGGCTTTTAAACGACTAAAAATGTCTGACCATATACGCCTTCGTTGGTTAAAACCTTCATGATGACGCGTTGCGTGACAGACGGATGTACCTCTTTCTCAATCATGGCTGTACTGAGGACAGAACCAAGCATGACTCCCAACTAAGCTTGTTCTTCCACTCCTCATATACAAACCAACAACCAACATAATACTCGTATAACATTTCGATTGGTGGTGCGTGCTAAGCAGAATAGTAACTTACCGGTTATATATGATTCACCCTCGAAATCCCAAACAATGAGCTCCTTCTCTTTTGAAAATAACCTTATAGATAATTGTTTTTATAGATTTTTTCAGATTTTAATTATGTTTATTATACGAGTAGGTCCGTTCAGGACAGCAGTGATGGCAACTGCCTCAGCAAGCTAAGATTTCTGGTTTCGGTAGAATGACTTTCCCTACGACACGTACGTACGCTGGCAGCTAACTTCTGCGATGTCATGAGGCGTGATCTTTTCGCGACCGCAGAGCCCACTATAAAACATTTATTCATGTGTATGGATTAAAGAAGGGGGTCTATTAGTTCTACCTACCATACTGATGACACAGGTTATCCATCCGTTTTCAACGGTGAAACTATGGAATACTTAAAAATTGGGCAACCGGGAGGATTTGGTGCCCAACGCACCCTTCCATCCAGAAAGAAATCCTGATGACTAGGGTCCGTCTTTAGAGACTTATCACCCCATGGCGTGGAAGCCCCTAAAATCAACGAAGAATTTGTACAACCATATGAGGTTCACACCCAAAAGCGTATCCCCCCACGTGGCGGTTCCTTACCCATTTCAGGCTTAAAAAAGAAGACCCAGTTTAAATGCTTGCAGTAATTCATTTCATTTAAATTATAGTACATATAACCAATTTATTGCTTATAACAATGCTCAAAAAGCAAAACTTTACATTAAGTTGTTCAATTAAAATTTTCCTAGCTTCACCTTTTCTTTATTTATAATCAAACGTTCGAAATTATATAGTAAGTATGTATCAATAATACAAAATACAGGGTGGGCCATAAGGGTGTGGGTGGGCCATAAGGGTGTTGGCGGTTTAAATATTCGATTTAAAAAAAACTACGAAACATTGGACAACATTATTTTCAAGTCTTAAAAATTCCTATGCTTCTACTTTTTAACAATACAAATATATTTGTGTTATGTTTCGTAGTTTTTTTTGAATCGAATATCCAAACCGCCAACACCCTTATGGCCCACCCACACCCTTATGGCCCACCCTGTATATTTGATTCAAGTAGTTCATTTAATTATTGCTTACTTTCCGCCCAGATTTCTCTTTAAAATTTGTATTTTTACAAACGTAGCAAAAATATATCTTCATAAGAACTTACCGAAAAATTAAACAAATAAAACCTTCTCGAGGAGTGTGTAGGGAAGCTTGAGTCACTTTAAAGGCTTTGCTGTTTTTTTTTCTGAACTGAAGCCATCACTAGAAACAGATAAAAATATTGTATTAACCCCGATAAATATATAATAAATAGGGACATTTCGAACTCAGCTAAAATCGATAGTCTTAGCTTTTAAATAGGTACATAGCTAAGAATTTGCAACACTAAAAAAAATTATTGGGTGTACAACTTAATAACTTGACGCTTTATTGTGGAAAAATCTTACAATATATTTTATTCAAAGTGTTGTCCATCAGAAGCTACAACATTTCCCCATCTTTCAGGCAATTTATAAATTCCATCCCAAAAAATTGCGCCGGCTTGGCAGCCAAAAACGAATCTATCCAATTTCGGATGCCTTGCTCTGAAGTGACGCGTATTCCGGTGAGGGCGTTTCGAATCGAGCGAAATAAATGAAAGTTCACGGGTCTTGCAACATGCGGCCGAGCGTTGTCATGATGAAGAATTATAGCCTCGTATCTGGTCGCATATTTCGGGCGCTTTACGATGATGGCACGCTTCAAACGTATTAATTGTGTTTGGTACGGGACACCTGTGATTGCCTGGCCCGATTTCAACAACTCATAATATAACGGCCCCTTCAGATCCCACCAAATACACAGCATAACTTTGGCGCCGTGGATATTTGGCTCCGCCGTTGATTTGGCTGGTTGGCCGGGCTTCACAAATGACTTTTTGCGCTTGGGATTGTCATAATAGATCCATTTTTCATCCCCAGTCACGATCCGATGCAAAAATGATTTCTTTTTATGGCGCTCAAGCAGCATTTCAGACATACAGAAGCACCGTTCAACTTCTCTCGGCTTCAACTCATAGGGGACCTCGCTTCTGAATATATCCGGTGGCTTTCAAACATTTCGAAATGGTCTGCTTAGTCACTCAACGATTTGGCAAGTTCGTCTTGCATTTGACACGAATCCTCATCGAGTAGCGTCTCCAATTCTTCGTCTTCAAACTTTTTTGGCTGTCCTGGGCGTTCTTTGTCTTTGTGTCCAAATCGGCACTTTTGAAGCGTTGAAACCATTCAAAACACTATGTTTTTGCTAAAGCATCATCGCCATAAACTTCTACAAGCAAACGATGACTTTCCGCAGCAGTTTTCTTTGTGAAAAAATGACCCAACAGAACTTCCCGCAAATGCTGTCTTTTACTTCAATTTTCGAAGTTATTCATCGTGAAAAATAATAATGATGCACACAAATAAAATTGTTTTGTTGACTGATTTTGATAGCTCTCAAATGTACCTTCAAAATGACATATATATAAAGTTCGAGCTTTAACAATATTTGTTAGTACGGACATCTAGCATCAAATTCCAGTTATTAAGTTGTACACCCAATACAATAATTTCGTTTTGAATCATTTCATTCATACAGTATAAATTCCAATGACCAAAAAAACAGTTACAACTAAATCTGCAAGCACTTGAGAGGTAGGTGAGACTGAAACCTTTATTGCAATACCTATTAGTTGGAAATAAAGATTTATTAGTAATTTCACACAGGAAAGGGTTTCGAAAACATCAAAATTATTATGGGTGCTAAAGTTTTGCACACAGAAGTTCTCCACACCTCGTTTTAAATGGTTGGGAGGAGAATGTCATAAACTTACGGAGTGTGGGACTTCTATGTCCCAAAGAAGGCGATTGAGCTACCCACTAAACACATCCCCTATCAACCTGAGAACCCAGCCTGAAACCGTTTAACACATTGCTTTGGGCCAGGTCTCATTTAGTTACGCCATCACGCACCTTCAAGCTGGGCGATCACTCTTCTAGCGAGAGGGGAGAGAGGAAGAGGAATTGCGAGACAAGTGATCCCCCAACCCTAACGCCCCCGGCTGCTGTGAGTCCCTTTTATCTTTTAGGACTGCCCGAGCATAATGTGCCACCTGGTTCCATTTTTCAACCGATTCGAGTATCACTGCAACTATATTATCCAAGGGCAGCTCTACGGTTTCTCTGTAAAGGTCCCTTTGCACCAGCTCAATTTTTTGCACGCAAAAAATGTGTGGCAGGCATTATCTTCCCCTCCTGGGTGACTTACCAATCTTGTGCAGGTAAGACTGAAAACTGACTAACTGAAGTCAATCTCATCATGCCTTTGATTTAGCCACGGTCTCACATCCGGGATGAGGGGCGCAGTCCACCTTCCCTTCGTACAATTCACCTAAGACTGCTGCCCTTGCGTCCTCGTTTCTTCGCAGGTAAATAGGGTGGCACTTTCTCGCAAGGAGGGCAACAGGTATCACGCCAGCAATAACTCACGCCGCTGAGTCAGACACCGTCAGATATGAAGATGTAATCCTCAGTGCTCCTCTTCTTTTGTACCAATGCCAAGCGTTTTCGGTATACCTTACTGAAAGTGGCGCCCAATATCTCTGCTCCGTACAGCAGCACTGACCCTACAGCACTCATCAAGAGGTGTCTTCTTAATAGACTGGGTTCCCCCTACGTTGGCCATAAGTTGACTCAGAGCCGATACTCCTGAAGCAGCCCTGATTTGCTCAAAGAAACTCATCTTCGAGTCGATCAGCAGCCCCAGGTACTTCACCACTGGCTTCGATTTGATTTGTATGTCTCCAATACTGATCATCCTTACTCTAGGGATTCTTTTTTTTGTCAAGATGACCACTTCGGTTTTCTCCAGTGCTAAACTGAACCCGCGAGCAGTCATCCAGTCTCTCACTCGGCGCATTAGCATACATAGCCTAAGTTGCGCCTGATCAACGGTGCGTCCAGCGACCAATGCCGCAACATCATCCGTATAGCGGATCAAGTGTGGCTCATCTGGCATCTCCAGTCTCAGCAGCTCGTCGTAAGACACGTTCCCCAGATCTGGACCAAGGACAGATCCCTGGGCAACACCCGATGTAACTTCCATCATTCGTTGGACCTGTGAGTGTTATAAAGCAGGCTTTGGTCCTTCGGGTATTCCCTCAAAACTGCATTAGCTATTCTGGAACTTGAAAAGAGTTTTCCAGTGTATCCAGAATATTCACCTATCTAGCGGAGTTAGCGGAGTTGAAGGCGTGTCGAATGTCGAGTGTGACCGATAGGACCTCGGCCTTTCGGACCGCGCTCACCACTCCTGCAATCGCATCAATGGCAGAATCTCCTGCTCTAAAGCCGTGCTGTCGAGGAAATAGGTCCCCAGTAGCATGAATCGCGTCAGTGAGCCTTCCTTTGATGAGTTTCTCTAACACTTTCCCCAGCAGTGTCTAGCATGCATAACGGGCGGTATGCAGACAGTGATCCGGGATTTTCCTTTCTCTTGCTGATCAGCACGAGCCTTGCCATCTTCCATTGTACCGGGAAAACCCCGTCCTGTAGGCACGCGTTGTATGTGCTGAGCAGCAAGTCAAGACAATGGTGATAGACAAGTTGCAACACAGCTGGAACACATCTACACCTGGAGTCACACACCTTTGGGCCTACAATTAATACATTATTCGACGGTTTCAAAGGCGTAAAAAAATTTTTCACGCGGGTGCATTCTTTACTAATATCGGTTAACTAATTCACGAAGGAATCCATACCGGCAATTTCTTCACTGTTAACGACCATTCCCAATATTTTGAACATTTATTAATGTAAATGTTGTTTCACTGGTAACGCAACCCTCTTCCGATTCACAAGTACCTGAAAAAATCTGAATAGAGTCAATGATTTTAAGAACTCAAAAACTCCTTATTGACAATCAACTATAGATGAATATAGCTCAAGGGACGTTTTCAATGTTTGTTCTAATTTTCTAGGACTTTTACTTAAAATATCCAAGTTATCAATTTATTCGAAATCATTTTGACGCTCAATTCAATCAACAGTTTAACTTCTCTAGAAATTATTGTATTTTCAATTTGGTGGGTAATTGCAAGCCAATTTATGTTATATTTTCATTATTTTCAACTGAAACACATGAATCTATTGCATAGTAGCTTAATGAGAACTTATTTTCAAATGAATAAAGATAACATACAAAATCATTTCCGTTCAGAGTATAAATGTACCAACTACCAGGAATGACATCGCTTGTAAATTTTTCTGCAGGCAAAATTCATATTTAAGAACATTCATCGAGCTGATGCTGATTATAAAGACGGATCCGACAAACAATTCCACTTTCTTTCTTTACAGTCGGCAGAGCAGTTGATTAATAACCAATGGTATAAAATCTTCCAATAATTTCCACTGAAGCAAAACATGGCCAGAGATGACAACCAACAACAACAAACGGAGGACGAGACGAATTTGAACTTTTTCTATTTCGTTTCAAGCTGATTCAATCGAAATACTTCTTTAGCCACCAAAATGTTCCGCAAACATGCCCTCCTATATAATATGTCGCACGCTTTCTACGTGGTAACGTTGCAATACTGAAATACATTTAAATATGTATTTCGTGATGAAGTCATAATCTCATTACTGCCTCCATTCGTTGCTCATTAGAATATAAGCTAGGAGCAACGATCTCGGAAACTAGGAAACTCCACGAGTTGGTGGATGACCAAACTTACCTCCACCACGGCCAATGAACAAATCCCAATTCCCGAAAACCACCCTGCAACCACCACTCAAACCAGTGTTTACCGGCCGGTTTTTGAGGAAGTTAAATATCATGCAACTTCACCCAAAAACCAGTCGGTCGAGTCTTGAGCTGACTGAAGTTATTTTTGCAAAAATCGGTGGTCATTGTCATGTATCGGGCAATACTAATCAGATTGAGTCAAACTGACATGCGTTTGAAAGTTCCAGTCTATAATTTTCATATGGACAGTTTTGTATTTCGTCATTCGTGTCAAAAGTTGTATTCATTTAAAAATGAGGGAAATTTCTGAAAAAATTCGTTATATTTTACAATATCACTACGATCAAGGTGAGAATGGATTGCAGGCTCGTGAAAAAATTTGTGGTGTCTACGGTCAAGATAATTTATCAAAAGCCACAGCCAAGCGCTCGCTTTCGTCCTGAAATTTTTGATGTGAAAGATGCACCTCGCTCAGGTTGACCAATCACTGAAAAAGTCGATGAAATCTGACGAAAAATTGAAGAAGACAGACACATAAACAGCCATGATATTGCTAAGGAACTGAATATCCATTACCAAACAGTTTTGAACCATTTGCGTAAGGCTGGATACACAAAGAAGCTCGACGTTTGGGTGCCGCATGAATTACCACAAAAAAATTTGATCGACCGAATTTCCATTTACGAAATGCTAATAAAACACAACGAAATCGAGCCGTTTTTTAAGCAAATCATCACAGGCGATGAAAAATGGGTTAGAGACGAGAATATCGTTTGAAAAAGATCATGGTAAAAAAAGATGAATCATCACAAACGACTTCAAAACCAGGATTGACGACAAATAAGGTTATGCTGTGTGTATGGTGGGATTGGAACGGAATTGTTTATCATGAGGTGCTAGAACCTGGCCAAACACTCTATTCGGCTCTGTACTGTCAGCACTTAACCAGATTGCAACAAGCAATTCAAAAAAACCGGCCAGAATTGATGAATAGAAGGGGCATTGTCTTCCATCATGACATTGCCAGGCCACACACATCTTTGATGACCCGGCAAAAACTGACAGAGCTTGGCTGAGAAGTTTTGATGCATCCACCATACAGTCCACACCTTGCACCAGCCGACTACCATTTGTTTCGGTCTCTGCAAAACTTTAATGAAAAGAAATTTACTTCAAAAAGGGACTGTGAAGATCACTAGGCCAAGTTTTTCGCCGATAAACCACAGAAGTTCTACACAGATGGAGTGACGGCTCTACTCGAAAAATGGCAAAAGGTCATAGATAATAATGGACAATATGTACTTAAATAAAATCAATTTTAAATAAAAGAAATAATTAATCGAAAAATGACAAAAAAAGACTCAATACTTTTTAGACGACTTACCAATATATTATTTACTCAAAAAGTGCAGAGGCTATATACGAGTAAGCTGTCAAGGCAGGAAACAGAATAGCGTATATTGGCGTGAGTAGCTTTAACTGAAACTTCTTCAAGCTAGGATACAGTAGCAAGATAAACTCTTCTTTTGAATTGTTTTTAATGTACGTACTTAATATGTTTCCAAAAAGGCCAAATTTTAAATGTTGTTCGGCAACACTAATATGTATCAAAGTGTCTGCTAAGGATCTGGTAGCTGACGTTGAAAAGGCATGAGAATCTCCTATGCGAATGCGCACACAATTTTGGATTTATCCGCTAAACTGGTTAGTTGGTATTGGTAAGTGGTAAGGTATTGTCAAAAGTTTAGAAACATTTCGACCTTTCAAAAATATCTGGTGTGACAACCTTAAAAGATTGACAGATTTAACTTCGCTTGTTACGGTCTATACAGAATTTCTAGGCCGTAATATGTTCTATAGTCTTTCCTATAGTTTGTGAAATCTATTTTAAGACAATAGGGTCGTTCCGAATAGTCAAAAAAAAAACAAGTCCAGCACACTTTGCATGACTTCTTACGTACTCACATAAATAGTGAACTACGATTTCTGCAAACAATATGAGCATATTTACAACACAATCGCGGCCACATTTAGAAAGTCAAGTGGGGTAATAAATCTCACCAGTTTTGTCTTCTTATGAAATCCATTTAACAATATGAGCTAAAATGCAACTTATTCAAACCATTATCGTATCCCGGATCTGTAAGGTTTTCTGCCTTTATCAAAAAGCCCGTTTAACCACCATATGAGTGCATTAAGTAAAGAGCGACTTAATCTGGTGGACTAAAGTCATCCAAACCAATCCATTCCGCCAACATTGAGACCATATGGAAGCGATCACGTAAATTTTCACTGAAAATAAATCCTTTGACTTGTCGAAAATCTTGCCAACGCTTCGTATCACTTCAGATGTGGGGATACTTATGTCGATATATTTTACATACGAGTACCTATTCCTCCTCGTATGCTATTCGACATGGCTAGTATACTATACTCGTACTATACATTTCTTGCGATATTCTTATACGTGGCCATGTTCAGATGGTAAAGTTAGTCTTGACCGTTTTTGCACTATGCAACCATAAATTTAAAATTGCAATCTTTAAATGCTGACGTCAGCCGAACGACCTTGTAAAAACCAGTACATTCATGAAGAAGTTGAACGATCTTTCAAGTAAGAGATCTTGACTTGAATCTTTCTTATTCTACTATTTATTATTTCGTCGATTTTCTTCTTTATTGGACTTTTGGATGATATTCAATGGTGTTTTTTTTTATTTATCTCTTTGTTGAGCTGGTAGTTGGGGTTTTTCTTGGATTACAAAGTGCGCTAGGATTGTGCAAATCGTAAACTGTATCTGTGCTTAAGCTTTAGTTAAATCTAGATTGTATTGAAGGATGAATTTCATTTGCATACGCAAAGGGATTTCACTTTGGAAATAAACCTTTCCATATTGGCTTTGAGAAAAGCAGACTATTTTTTGGCAGAAAAATCCTGCTTTATAAATATCTTTACTACAGTGATCACACCGATTAACATTGTTTTTGTCTTACAAATTTGCTGATGATTCTCGATCATGAGAATGTAACCCCACAAATAAACATATGTTTTTTCAGTAATCTCCAATTTTTCAATGGCAGCTTATATGGTAGTGATTGGTCATTTCATCCTCATTATCTATGGCGCGACAGCCTAAGCCGGGCCTTGGCCTCGAGATTAATATGCTCCAATCATCACGGTTCCGCAACCTTGTCCGCCAGTTATTCACTCCCAGCAAAGATCTACTGTCAGCTTCTATCGTGTTTTCCCATCGAGTAGTCGGTCTTTCCGCTTGTGCTCTACCCTTTAATGTTCGCTTGGGTAGCCAGTTTTCCTCCATTGTTTCTACACGGCCCGCACGCTGCAATTTACGTAACTATACTTAGAGAGAAACAGGTGGACCGTCAAATAGTTCATACAACTTGTTCCACTGAGCCACCGATTTATTGGAGCGCTCTATGTTCAAATGCGTCCACTGCATTTTTGGATTCGCTCGTCAAGGTCCATGTTTCACTTCCATATAACAGCACAGGTTTGACAAGTGTTTTGTAAACGCAGAGCTTATTTTGCCTTTGCACAACGCTGGACCTTAGAATGGGAAGTACGGAGTAATAGACTTTATTTACAGCGTTTATGTGGCGTCCAATCTCGTCCTTTTCGGTGCCTCTTCTATTCAGGTTAGCTCCAAGATATACAAAATTTTCTACACTCTCAAGGTTGTAGTCAACTACGCTCAGGTTTTGTTGAACTGGAGTTTTCTTCCTCGTTTGAGTCATGAATTTAGTTTTGTTGAACTGGAGTTTTCTTTCTCGTTTGAGTCATGAACTTAGTTCTAGTTTCATTAACTCGTAGGCCGATTCGGTTTGCCTCAGATCATAGGCTCAGAAATACTTCTTTGGCATCAGAGATTGATCCTGCCATAATATTCACGTCATCAGCATATGCTACCAATTGTGTGGACTTGAACATTTGTATATCCGAAGTTTCAGCTGATGTCTTCCTGATGACGTGTTCCAGGGCAATAGCAAAGAGCATTCGAGCAAGTCCATCCCCTTATTGCAAGCTGTCGTTAGTTCACCGTTTACCTTGACCTGACACTTTGTGTTTAGCATCATGAACTTGACCGTGGGGACTAGTTTTATTGGGACGCCAAAGTCATGCATTATTTTGTACAACACATTTCTGTCGACACTGTCGAATGCTTGCTTGAAGTCTACAATGAGTTAGTACACATCGATTTTATATTCCCAGCACTTTTTAAGCTCCTGCTTAACTGAGAATATTTTGGTCCATTGTAGACTATCCACTTTGAAAACCTTAATAGAGGCATACACCGATCTGACTTCATGTGAAGTCATGCTCCCGTTTCATCTGTTGGATCTAAGAGTTGATAGTCAGTAGTTTCTTCCTCCGGCACATTTTTTTAGCATGTCGTCGGAGGGTTGTATATGGCTCTTCTTTGGCCCGAGTTGATCTCTGGATGTATTTTTTGTGCGCCTAGTTCCTCTTTTTAATCGCTTCCTTTCATTCTCCGTCGTACTATTCATTTTTTTATTTCTTTGGCTCGTGCCTCAAAATCTCTTTGACTGCTTCTGTTACCGCATCTCTTACTGTCTTCCAAATGGTTTTGATGTCATCATTACTGTCTACCGCCTACGGGGGCATGTATTTGGACGTTACTGAGCTATCATTTAGCTTGTGTGTCTGGTACCTTGGAGTTACTGATGCTCCTTGTATAGAGCTCTTAAAGATGCGGCATCAGAACTTCACCCTTATAAGATAGTGGTCCGAGTTACAGACAGCACCGCGGAACGAGCGCGTGATGAGATAATAGTAGCGGCTTGTGTGAGGCATTATCAGTATACAAGGCAGTATCAGTATACAAGGCTCAATGCAGATTATGGATTGTTAGTGCATCTAAGCGTTTATTGAAGGATTACGTGACCCCGATATGCAGAGCATATCCGAAAACATTGGTCGATGTATTCATATATTGAATATAAAGCCGCCACGAAGGCTCCTGGATACAACAAAGTCAGGACCATTCAATAAGAAGGTGACGAAAATATACTTGACCAGATAGTCGACCTGATAAAAAGCATGGTAGACAGAAAACCAAAGAAGATCAGATGTTCGCATTGTAGCAAACTAGGCTTTTACGCAGTTCATGTAAGCATCCCAAGACTCCATCAGACCAGGAATCCCATTCACAGGGAAACTATAATGAATCGGTTACGAAAGAGCAGCACCGACTGATACGGATAGCATCTCTCAAATGCCGTTACGATAGCGTATATGTGGTATACACTACTGGTACATACTAGAGCAACTAGAAGCATTATACGGGCAGAGATAATAAATTCTAAGAAGAAACTTCTACCAACAAGGCTGCGACTCCGGACCGCCATAGGTTAGAGTGCCAACTTTCAGATCCAGTGTGGAATGGGTGCCGAAGATGTAATTCTGGGAATGGACGTGATGAATCTACATAGTTTGCAGTTAGACAAACCATTAAAGTAAGTTCCGAAGAGAAATGCATTCATTCACAAGAAAGCAGTACAGTGTTGGCAGCTATACAGGAAGATTTCATTCTACCTGTACGAAGCAAACTTATAACAGTAGCGCGACTACAGGGAATGATGGAAGAAGGTACACCATCCATCATAACGATGGAGCCATGGAATCATGAAAAAGAGGCTGGAAAAGGATTAGTTATGTCGGTGAAGAAAATCCCAGGACGTGTCATAAATGTGGAAAATTATCCAATTATCATCAAGAAGCAAACCATGATTAGATCTGGCGTACCAATCACAATTACAGTTCGTCCAACAGCGACAACCAACAATTTCAATGACCGATTCGAACATATTATTTCAGCAACTGGTCAATCCTTAAATTGAGCTAAAAAAGGAAAAGGAAGGAATTTCTCCTGCAGTATCGGGACCTATTCGTATCAAAATGGGGGAGGGCTGGAAGAACATGAGCCGCCAAACACAAAATCGATACTTGATGTCAAGACAATCAGATTGAAGACGACAACGAGCAAAGAGAGAAGAGGTTGAAAGAATAATTTGGAAAATGAAAGAAGGAAAAGTGGTAGAACCATCTACCAGCCTGTAGTTGTCTCCCGTGGTGCTTGTCAAGAAAAAGGATGAAAGTTTGAAGTCCTGCGTAGACTATTGCCAGCTGAACAACCTTACAAAGAAATATAGTTAACCTCTGCCTCGAATTGATGATACACTGGATTTCCACTTTGGTCTTGAAGTCTGATTATTGGCAAGTATAGATGGATACAGAAGACAAAGAGAAAACAGCATTTCCCACTGGAACCGAACTATGGCATTTCAACATTATGCCCTTTGGGCTCTGTAATGTGCCCACGACATTTGAAAAACAGATCAAAATGTCTTGAGAGGGTTATGTTGGAAGATACCCTTCGTCTGTTTGAACAGCATCGTAATACTAGAAACGACATTTGAAGAACATCTGAAGAATTTAGAAGGTTAGCTTATTTGTATCTTCTAAAATCAACTCAAATTCCTTCTGGCTTGTTTTCGTAACTTGAAGTTATTGAAGAACTGAGTCTACAACATCTAGTTCGTCTTTCAAGCTCGCTGATCGTGACTGCATTGCAGCTTCCGCTAGATGTAAGAGCCCCAGAAACTTTTTAGCAAAAATCAAGCAAAATCGAAATCCTTCTGTCTTTATGACTGTTTTGATTCATATACTTTTTGCTCTATCTTCTCCATTGAGCAATTTTTACTGGGTGACTATTTGATCCAGTACTCGATTTATTTCAGGGTACTTAGATGGCACAACCTGTGTAATTGCAAAATGACCGGACCAGCGTTTCGGTAGCAATCGTAAAATGGTCTATCTTTCGTATAAAGAAGAAATTATGGGATGGTGAATTGTGATTGTCAGATACTGCTTTTACAACGACGAGATGCAGACGATGGTTGAAGCAGTGTATGTAAGGAATTTTACGATTAAGGTGTTGTTCCAGGAAACCAGAAACACCTCCTTTTTTACCACGCATCACATAAGCTCCATCATAGTATTGGCTCGGAAGACGTGACAGATCGATACTATTCTCACGCAATGTTTCAACAGTTTTCTTGGTAAATGTTGTAGTATCCAATTCCTTAGTTGTGATAATATTGAGTAATGATTCTCGAGCTTTTTCTTTCGTCACGTATCAAATAGCTATAGCTATGTTTTCTCGATTGTTTTTATCTTTGGTTCCGTCTTCCATTAGCGTAAGCCATGGAACATCTGCCTTTTTCACATCAGAAACTACTGATTCTCTAACAGATTCCGCCATAATTTGAATAATTTCATGTTGTATTTCTAGAGACGTGTATTTCCCATTTTTTGGAATAGTTTCATTCCATTCAGCTAAAAAGCTGTCTTTTTTTATGTGACCTCAAAATTATCAATAAACTACGTTCAACTTTCTCATCAATGTCATAGGATCCGCAGAAGGGAATTTCATTGGCCGCCAGGAATTGATCGACTTCAATGATCGATTTGACGTAATATCGATGTTTTTGCAGGGTTTTGTCATTAACACGATCGATTACAACTATGACCTTCCTCTTTTTAATATATAGCAAGATATTCTGTATAGTTGAAACTATATTACATAAATTGGCAGTTTTCTAGTACAATTATTATGTGATCTAAATAAACTTACTGCGAGAGTTGCTGCGACCAACATTACCAACACTGACCAATACCAACTATATAATGCAAAAGATTTTGAGTAATCGCGATGCTGAAAATTTTTCCAAACATCAGTTTTTTCTTGGATGACGCCCGTGGACAGGCCCTGTACGGGCAAAGAAGTCGCTTGTACGGTAATCGCCCATACATGCCCGTACGTACCTACGGGCATGATTCCAGCGAGTTCAGACCCTTAGCTTGCTGAAGCAGCAATCCATCGCTGCTATCTTTAACGGACGTTAAGCATTTTAAAAACACTGCGCTGCCCTTATTCAAGATATAGTAACTAAAATTTTATTTTTACCGATGAGTCTCGAGTGAAGTATCAAATGAAAGGTATTTGGCAAAAAAAAATTTTAAGGGTTGCTTCCAGATATGGAGAGACCTCTATTGAAATCCTTTTAACAATTTCAGAAGGATTTTTTAAAATTATTTTACAAAATACTAAAAAGCAACAACAAAATATGCATACGTGTGAAACCGATAGCCTTTTCTCCTTTGGAAGTCAATTACAATAGTATAATTTGTCAATTCCAAATAGAATTGCATGGGCATCCTTAAATTGACTAGAGTCGTTATATATAAGAATTTCATATCTTGCAAGTTTCAAAAGAATCGAATAATATTTAGCGAAGCTACAGTCATTTAAATTTTTTGGCATTATTGCAACAATCCATTGCTTTAGGCCAATCTCGCCTTTCCCTCCAACCAGTTACCACAGTTTTGTTGAAATTTTAAAGAAAATTTCAGAACGGACTACGGACACCTACTTGCAGACATTCTCATTAGCATACATTTAATTTGCCAATATTAGATTTATTCCTCAATCTTTCAATTTTAAATCAATTCTTCTTTAATTTGGAGTATTTGGAAGTAATCTTCTTCTTCTTAGCACTACAGCCCCTCTTGGGCCTTCGCTTCCTGCAAATAGAACCTCCAACTGTCTCTGTCCATTGACCGCGTCCTCCAATTTTGAAATCCGAGCAGCGATGAACTGTCTTCGTTGACCTAGTCAGACCAGCGTTTCTTCGGTTTCCCCACTGGCCTCCGGCCTTCAGTCCTCCCAACGAATACCTGCTTGGATATCCGTTGTTCGTCCATAAGATTCATGTGTCTAGCCCATTGCAGCTTCCGCAGTCTTATAATCGTTGAGACCTCCGGGTTGGCAAAAATTTCATACAGCTCATGGTTGTATCGAATTCGCCATTGGTCCCCGGCTAGCTTCGCTCCGATTATTCGCCTCAAGACCCGTCGCTCAAAGGCGTTCAATATATTTGCGGATGCTTGAGTTAGGGTCCATGTTTCACACCCATAGCATAACATTTGGAAGTAATATATAGTTTTTTTTTGATTAGCGTTTGCAAGAAAGTATATCCTAGAAACTTATGAATTGTGAAAAGGAAAAAATACTTTTTTGACGTAAAAAGTTCAGTTTAAATCTTAGAATCAAACCATTTAATCGTCAGTGTTTCATAATTGAAAATAAATAATTGTTAATAATTGTTACTCAACGTATTTAATTTAATAAATGATTGTTATTTATTACCAGTTTATTGTTGTTAAACATTGAAAGATTGAAATCGAATTTATAGACAAGTTTCTGTCGTTTTCAGTGATGCAACAAACAAATTGCATCCGCTTTAAATGTAATATGAGTAAACATGAGTCGGTCCCAAAACAGACGTTAGATAGGAAGCCATATGGTAGCAATTTGCATATGTATTAGTCCGCCTACTATGGACAAGCTTCCGGTAGCTGTCACCCAATCGCGGCATTAGCAAATGCTTATATTTCGTAATATATACTATTTTCCGAATAAAAAACGTGCGGAACGCACTCCGTGCTTGCTATAAATTCACCTTGTATAGCCCATTGTACTCCTAAACTTTTCAAGACGAGCAAATGAAGCACATGTTTTGCATCTTCGACTGATAGCTCAGGGTTGAGATGTAAACAAACTCCTATAAATTTACTTTGGAAGGCGATAAAAACTAAACGAATATAAGAACTGAAATAATTTTCACTTCACTAGGAGCGCTATTGTGTTCTCGGCGGGCCACCAGGATTTCACTGTAGAAATCCGCCTTAAAACCGTACAAAACTTCGAATTTTCGTTGGCACCTCCATAATTCTTCATATACCGCCATGTAAGTTAGCCAGCAAAGTCGGCCTACAAATGGTCATGTGTTTGGTAGTAAGCGCTGCTGCCATATGGCTTCCTATCTAACGTCAGTTTTGGTCGGTCCCTCAATTTAAGCATTTGGTGTACATGTAATCAAACTGTTAAGTTTATTCATGAAAAGATCAACAAAAAAGCCTACACTTCACAGGTTTAATAAAAAAACACTTCTGTAGGAACATACTTCCTTCTCCTCCACTTGCTTTACGAGTATTTCTTATCGTCTATCTTTCATTCCAAACATATTTTCCAATAGAATTCTTATAAAAATATACTCAAACATATGATATATGAATTTATCACTTTGTCTGCATTTTTCTATATAATGAAACGAAATGATTGATTTACGCACACTCGCACCAAGCTAACATGTGGAATTTTTTTCGCGGATTTTATAGCATAATCTTGTAATTTTCCCCCGGTTTAATTGTTCATGAGGCATTCGATTCAATATATTTATAGACACGAGTCCACCAAAGAGATATTATGCAATCGAGCTCGTGTGGTCGATTAAGCATGCAGATAAAATTATCGTTATTAGATTCTTTTGTGATGTCACTGAATAAATGCCAGCATATGAAATTTTTTATACGAGTATGTTATATCATGCGTGAAAGTGAAGATTAGAATTTTTTGTGTGGGATGAATTTTGGACGCGATAGAATTACACATACTTTGTCAAATTGGTTTTGATTCCGTATGATTTAAAGAAAATTTAAGTCTAATATATTTAAGCATCCTGTCTACTAACCAATTATATTTTCGATGAGAATTTGAAACCAAAGCTATAATTTCAATGAAAGAATATAATTTATACTTTGATGAAAAAGTAAGTAAAATACGGAACAAAAGAATGACTTTTGGTCTTTGGAAAATAAAAACATCACTATGCACGTCATTTTAAAATACTTGTTATCACATTTTTGGGATCTTCCATTTGACGTATTTCAAAGTATTTCAAGTATCTGATTCCTCATATCCTTGCTAATGTCAGAGTTGATAATATGAAGAAATATACTTAAAAAATTTATATGAACATGGTAACAATTCACGGCAATAATTCCAAAATTTAACTTCACCAAGCAGCTATTTGGAGAAAGGATGAAAATTGTTTCGCGCGAGCCCATGGCAGCTATAAAGATCCGGGATATTAACTGTGTCACGGGCTGGAGCGAGGTGGAAGAGTCTATTAAATGAAAACTCCCCAGTATAAGTTAAGTTAAAATAAGACTTATCCCAGCAAAGAAATAGCAGTCACACATGTCCATAGTCAAGCTACAATTATTAATAAGCAAGCAAAAAGGGGAAAGCTGATTTGCAGGATATGACGTAGAGCAGTTGAACTATGCTGATGTTCGGTTATGGCCAGACCTGCAAAGAGCCTGATACCAACTCCTATTGGGCAGGTTAATAGCACAATTTTAGTAAAGGCGGCGACCCGACACTCGATGATTATAAATAAGTCCTAGGGAGTAAGAAGGAAAGAAAAGAAATCCAGAACACGGCCAAAGTCTTACGGCAAATTAGCTGTGCCCTGCAGGTTAACTTAACTCAAGTGTATCAGCCTAGAACCTGTCTGAGTGGTTTGCGAGGGACAGCGAGAAACAGCATTACAAGGGCTTGCAAGCATGACGCTTTGACAAATCTGAGACTTCAACCATCTAATTTTGAAACAGACCGCACCTCTGGGTGTAGAATCATAGACAATAGGATAGGTTTATGTGAGTTTGATATTCAAGAATAATATTTTATAATGTTTACTCAGCGCCGAATGAATCAATGCCAATTTTTCCTCAGGGGAAGAATATTACAGACATGCCTACTGTAGAAACCATATCCTGTCACATCGCTTCACAATCATTGGTAAATGGACGCACAGTTGGTGAGTACTAGAGGACTACTCTGTCAGTAATAACCAGTATACTACACTTAAGATCCGTGAAAGTGTCTCCAGGAGAGGATACCCTGACTCTCGCGTTTACATTATGAGATTTGCTAACCAAATTGTTAACCTCACTAGTGCCTATTTGGATCCTGCGAGCCGGAAACTGTTGTGGGCGCAAACTCGTTTCGATCCTGAACCCTCGTAAAACTGCCAAGTGAGTCAGTGGCTTACTGGAGTGAGCTTCCGTCTCGTGGCTTCTCAATTCGCACTATACTAGTGAAATTTCTCTGAACGCAGATCAATTATTTGCCGTCAATAAACGAGCAGCAGAGCGAAACAGTTTCACTAGAAGGAGAAACCTAAGGCTCACACCTTTTTCAAGCTTTCCAAAGGCCACTAATCCGACACTTCGAAATACTATTCAATATGTAACACTAAACTTTCTTCTAATACCGAATTTCTGTCTGAACACTATCACTATTCTTATATGAATGGGCTCCTACAGCCTAACGGCTACTTCAGGAATTCACCTCCCAAGCCAAAATTTTACAACTCCCGGAAACTTCAAATATTTACATATACTTTGATTGAAAATGCTTCAAATGAAATCCAACAGCTTGATTACAAAATCAAGGAGACTCAATAATATCAACAATATAATTTATTTACTTACAAGATCCTAACTTCGCTAGTTGAGGGCAATCTTCCTTAATGCTGCCGGAGCCAAATCGTTCGTTTGCAACAAAAATTCAAATTATCTTCCACGATCACGAAATGTTGAATTCAGGAAACTTTCAGTACCTGTTGTAGAACGTAAATTCAAATCAAACGTGGATTTAACCATTTGGCACAATCGCTCATTGATATGTTATGTTTGATATGACGTGTGGACTAAAAATAATCTAGCTAGCTCTAGGTGTCAACTAATCTTAAAAATAAATTCCCTCAGCTTAATTATTAGTATGGCTTTTGTCCATAGTATAGATACTATCTTCCGTTTCCCTCACGACATATTATTTGACAAAAACTATAACAGTTTGGCTCGGTATTGCTTCGCTTCAAACATTCATATTCACGTATGGTTATGTTTGGAGCAGCTTGCCTGACCTACTCTAAAGTTCTCCCGTAACAATGAACGTGGAGAAGTTCGTAACGTGCTCGTGGTGGGCACATCTTTGCCAGGATTCTCGCCAGGGAGCGGAAGACTGAAGCTGAAGACGCAGTAATCTAAACCACATCTGCTTGTAGGCCTTCTCATGAATATCATCACATCTGCTTTTAGGCCTTCTATGCTCCATCGGAGACCTCAATACGGTATAATGGGCAACGAAAACGAGTGTCATAAGCTCCTGGACTTCAATTCAATAGTGAGGTACGACGGTGCTGGTCATCGCAGGGATGATACCCATCACCCTTCTTGCTGGAGAGCGCAGAGAAATTTCCTTACCTCAGCACAAAGGTGATAGGGAGAAATTTGCCTACGAGGATAGATAACGCTTTTTCAACGGTTGCCAGTGAGTGACGCAAGGAGAAGATGAAACCGTGGCTAAATTGTAGACATAGTGAGACTGACTTCTGGTTGACAAAGCTCTTAAGTTTACTCGAATGCTCTCAGTCTTACCTACCAAATACTAATAATCGACGGTCTCCTGACTCGTTTTGTGCTGCAAAAGATGAGACAGTTAGTATGGTGTCTTCTATCAACAAACATAAGAACTTTCGCTGAATAGTCGCATTGGAGAGATGCTTAGATCTGCTGACAAATGTTTGCGTTTTTAAAATATCGAGAACAAAATTAAAAAAGAAAATTATGCCTTAGTTTGTTTTTTAAGGGGGTGTCATCCATAGGTGACGTTTGGTGTAATTTATAAACCTTGAACATCATATTATAGTAAAAAGAAAACAATTTATTTTCTTGTTCTTATAGTTTTTTTATTGTTATAGTATTGTGAAAAGAACATGAATTAGCTTATGTTAGGAATGTACACTTTATGTCTTACTTGTTGTGGAAATTTTACGAGCATTTGAGATGTCAACCTATACTGCACCTACAACACACTTTTCTTTTACGTTCACGGCACAGCTCGCAGCGGCATTGCGAACAATCATTCTCTATATGGTCGAATGAACTGTCTCCTAGTCTAGTTTCATTTGACACTTTTTATTCAATAGGTACTCCGCAATTGGTGTCTTTAATTTGGGGTTTCCCTATTTTTGTGAATAGTATAACATGGCAGCCTGTGAAACTTGCAGTAAGTCCAGTTAATACCACAAATTCTTTTGATTAGCCAAGCATTTTGGCAAGGTGCATTCAGTCTAAAGGCAAAAAATGGAAACCACCATGTTTGCCTCTTAAACCTTCCCTCATGGAATCGACATTCTCATCGAAGCGGTCTACGCCACACATATGCTTATTGAACATTTTTATTAGTGATGGACAATCAACTTGTATTTTTCTCTGTTTTTTTTTTACCATACCGATCCGATCTACTTTTGTGACTGGTGAAAATCCGTGACAGTTGGAAGCTATATTCACGACACTATTGTCGTGTGACTTGGCTGGAATTATTTATTTTGAGACCCTGTAAACCAGCTTACCACGGAGTTTCTTTTTCATCTCTTTGGTATTGATAGGGTTACAGTATTACAACCGGTTTCCTCTTATAGTTCCGGGTTTTGCGTAAATACGTCAGTGAAGGAGACCCAGAAAAAATTATAAAAATACAGATTTTATGGACTATGTTTCTTTGGTAGCCTAAAGAGGTGCTCCAAAACTACAGCAGTACTTAAACCATAATCGGATTGTTGCTTCAGAGTCGGACGAGTTTCACCTCGATACAATTCGCAGTTGACGAGATACCCAAATCGTGTAACCACTGACCAAACTTTGTTCCCAAACCTAATAGGCTTCCCGGAGATATGTTGCTTTGTGCTATGTTTCCCAAACTACGGCACAATAGTGAAATGTGAAATGATCCTACTTTGTCGAAATTGCCGGTAAAATTTTGAGTTAGCATATCAAAGTATCTATGGACGTTAGCAAATTTATTATTTGGTGGTTATGCAGTACTATCGCATAAACGTAAATAGTGGTGTATTTGAAAAAATTGATTCCACCTCATGACCGGAGATACAAGCTCATGGTAAGCATCCGCCTTTTTTTTCTCATAATATCCTTATATATTTGGGCGTCAAATATCCGGTTAGTAATAATATTGCAATAACAGGCCAATTGAAAAGTCCTCGGTCAAATAAGGCCGTTTTTTAACGATTTCATCTTTTAAACGATCCAATAATGCTATATAATAATCTCTGTTGATGGTCTGGCCCTTTTGGAGGTAATCAATGAATATTATACCTTGCGCATCCCAGAATACTGATGCAATAACCTTGCCAGCTGACTGTTGTGTTTTTCCTCGCTTTGAGTTCGGTTCATCATGTGCAGTCCACTCAGCTGACTGTCGATTGGACTCCGGAGTGAAATGATGGAGCCATGGTTTATCCATTGTCATATATCAACGCAAAAATTCAGGTTTATTGCGTTTAAACAGCTTCAAACACTGCTCAAAATCATTAACACGTTGTTGATTGTGAGCTCGCGCGGCACCCATTTTACACATA
Source organism: Odontomyia ornata (assembly GCA_963969285.1). NCBI lineage: Eukaryota > Metazoa > Arthropoda > Insecta > Diptera > Stratiomyidae > Odontomyia > Odontomyia ornata. The sequence goes on from OZ017740.1 coordinate 125,463,269, forward strand.
GCTTTCTCTTTCGTGAATGATATGATGTACACGTTCAGATGATATCTTCACAATGTCTGCTATCTCGATCAACTTCACTTTACGGTCATTCAAAATTATTTTGTGAACTTTTTCGATGTTTTCGTCGGTGATATCCTCTTTTGGGCGGCCACTGCGTTCGCCGTCTTCGGTGCTCATTTTACTACGTTTAAACTTAGCATACCAATCAATGATGGTTGATTTTCCTTGTGCAGACCCTAGAAACTCTTCATCAAGCCAAGATTTTGCTTCAACTGTATTTTTTCCCTTCAAAAAGCAATATTTTATCAGCACATGAAATTCTTTTTTTTCCATCTTTTTTCAAATAACAAAAGTAGCTACACTCACAACGCAATATCTCACAAACTTATGGTCCGACTGCTGTCAAATTTTGACACGTATCGTTTAAAGGTTGGTACTAACTAAAAATCATATGGATTTAATACTAGCACCGCCGTCTGTGTATCACACCGGGGACTTTTCAATTGGCCTGTTATATATCCTAAATTCCGTCAGGTGTAGTAGCATAGTGTTATTTCTCTGGAAGACATACGAATAGTTTATATCTGATATAGATTTTAATATGTCTTCACTGAACAATAATTCGAAACACTCGGTGGCTCTCGGTTCATCTTCGAAGGTATCTAGAACATCTTCCTCACAAAGTGCCTTTCCCACAAGAAAAAAAAGAATGTATTATTCGTCCATCTCTTTACAGTTGATTCCTTTTTCTTTGTGTTCTTTCGAGTTAGTTTTTGAATTTCATGTTGGGCTTCTGTTATTTGCTCATATGTATCTATCATCTTCTTTATTATTTGTATCGGCATGCCCTTCTACTTCACAACGTAATATTCTACTCGGAAGGTGAAGAAAATTGACTCCATTTCTGTCCCCACTGTCACCATCTTACTGATGCAACTCTAATTGTGTCCGTCTTAATGATAATAAATATTTCAAAATGGCCTTTACTCTTAAGTTTAGCCCTTTATCGTTAAATTATATCCTATCTGATGTGTTCCTTTCCATAGTGGACTCATGCAAGTATCTTGGCGTGATCTTTGATCCCAAACTCTAATTTGATGTCCATATCCATAATAGTATATGCAAAGCATCGGAAGTCTCTGGCTTCATTTTGCAGCACTCGCACAAGCTTTCTAACATTGCCACTGCTGTGCTCTTATTTATTTATCTTGCCTGTCCTCTTTTGAGTACTGTTCTATAGTCTCCGCGGCTTTCATATCTAATATCCTTCCTAGAATCTGACAACGTAAGTTCACCCGTTTTTAGGGTTTTGTAAAATAATTTTACAAAACCCTTCTAAAATCGCGTCCTGTCTGTCCGTCTGTCTGTCAGTCCGTCCGTCTGTCCGTCCGTGTGTCACAGCAGTTTTTCTCGGAAACTACTTAAGCTAGAAGCATCAAATTTTGTATGTAGGTGTAGCGTGGTGCTCTCTTCAAAGTTCAAGTACAAAAAAATTTTATAAGGTATTTAAGGGGGGTCTCCCCATATAGGGGAGTGACCCCCCGAAAAAAAATAGCCGATATGGGTATCAAATGAAAGGTCTTGATGAGAACTTTTCAAAACAGGTCTTAGTTTGGCAAAGTTTGCTTCGAGGGGCGCACAGGGAGGGGAAGTACACGAAAAATTTGTGTCCCCCCCCTCGCGATTGGACACCTGTGATCCGAAAAATCTGAAAAAAGTCAGAAATGTTGGCCTTGATGAGTACAACAACAACAAATACGTGAGAAGTCGCAATTCACTCAACTTTGTTAGTAATAGTATGATTAATCGATTTTATGTTTTCTTGAATAAAATCTTAACGGTACCCTTAAATTCTATAAAATTCAGTGCACAGATGACTATTTATAAGATCAATTAACCCTGCAAGTTTCATAAATATTGAATTATATTTAGCGAAGTTATAGCGGTTTGAATTTTCCTGTATTACTATGGAACAATACGAGTATGCCCTGCATGTATTACTATGTCAACATATGGCTATGGAACAACATGCGCTTTTTACCGACTCAGACACCACAGTTTTGCTAGGATTTGCATGAAAATTTCAGGAATGATAGGTGTCATGAATACCTTTGAGAATGTTCAGCTAGTGGTATCAGTCATCGTAAAACCAAATAGTGGCTATTTTAAATGCGAAGATTGAATAATTTTGAGTTATTTTTTCCCAACTTCAACGTTTAAGGTGCATGCTTTGAACACTTGATTCAATTTATTGAATGACTGAAGATGAGTACCTACAATTAATACTCATAAGTGAAACAAGTCAAGGAGGCGGGAGGGAGCTTCTAGCAAAAGGGCTTTGTAACAACTCTAGGATTCGAAAAAATTGGCTATTAATCGATGATAAAAGTACAGGAGAGTGGCCCCTGAAAAAAAAATTCATCAAACATAGCCGATATGAGTATGAAATAAAAGTTTTCGTGGGAGCTTTTCAAAACAGCTCTTAAACTGTCAGTTTTTGCTTCAATGGGACACAGGGGGGAAATACATGAAAAATGTGTTTCCTCCCTCGCGAATGGACATCTGAAATAATTATCAAGGGAGATATTTATAAGTGTAACAATAACAAAAACCTCAGAAGTCTAAATTCGTTCAACTTTGTTAATAATAGTATGATCTTCGAATTTCATAGTTTCTCCAATAAAATCGTCATTGACATGCTTCTTGACTTTATTCAATCTGGTGACTGCATTTTGAAAATTGAATACAAAACCCTTCTGACATGAGCGTAGGTCTGTTTACCCAACTTGTTTGCTCTACAAATCCAATTTGACCTATGAATCATATAAGCATCGTTTATCTGTACTTCAACTCCCTACTCTGACAACTCGTAGAACATTTTTGAATCAATGTTTCCTGTATAAACTGTTCCACCATAATATTGCTTCAAATCTAAGGGACCACTTGCATTTTAGCAGGTCAAACGTCTCAACAGTCTTTTGGAGGTTCCAACAGTCTTCTGGAGTCTCCAACAGTCTTCTGGAGGTTCCATACGCCAGAACTGAGTTACAATATAAGTATATTTTTACTCCCCGCTGCTGCGAATTATTTGAAAACATAATGGACTCGAGCTTGGCTTTTGATGATTCGTACCATATCTTTAAAAATAGATTGTATAGATTATTAGTTAGCAATCTTGCATAATTTTCTACAATTTGTTTCTAAATTTGCCAATGTTTCTTAAATTACTCTATTGTTTTTTAAGTTTATTGGTTTCACTTTATTGTTATCTTCCACTCGCTTTTATTTTTATATTTATCACCATTTTGTAATTATACAAATAATCTGTTAAATGGAATGGAATAAATAAATTTAGTCGACTTCTTTATACCTCTCCACCCTATACTGATAAACACCGTACTTGGTTTTCATGGCTCAGTCATGAGCGGCAAATTGAAATGTCTAAAAATCTGATCCGCATCGACAAGAGATGGATAAGCAGACTTTTAGCGCTGCTAGAAAATGTGATTGAATCTCTTTTCCCTGTAATCACGCCCAAAATTATAAAAAATTGAATTTATTCATAAGTAAGGGAAGTAAGGGCTAGAAATTCATGTACTCTTTGTTATTATAATAAGACCAGCAATAAAATATGTTTTATAAATCCTTTTAATTTTATTTTTCTTTATCTTTACAGGCAGACGCGCCAAAAACCTAAGTCTGGAACATTTGATGTTACGTGCATGATTAGATTTAACAGCAAACCTGTTTAATTCAGGTATTTGTAAGTGTTTCAAAAATTTAGACTGACAAATGCATTTTTGATACATCTCCAATATTATTGCATTAAAACTTAAAGTTTCAGAGCTCATACCAAGTATATTTCATGCACTAACGACCATTTACGCAATTATCCAAAAATAATACCAGTTTGAATGAAACACTCGGCAATAAATTATTATTTGTTAAAATAATGTAAATTAAGCTTATATAAACCGCATCAAACCGTACTTTGGATGGGAGTTGAGATATTGGTACTGACATACATTCAGATCGTAATGAAATAATGATTACTGAATGTTGAAATGAAATGCAATGCGATCTATATAAACGTTTCTCTGACTAGAAACTTATATTGTCTAACAATTAGTAGACATTCTACCTTAGCTGGAAAGCTTTTAAGGTAAATTTGGGGGCGATTCTAATTATCCTACATACATCCAGGGCTTTAGACTTGACAAGGGCTTTATTACAAGCCTCAAGGAGGCATTGAATGTGATTTGAAGCAAGGATTTTAAGTATGTTGTATGTCGACACCTGGTGCCGGAAGCTTGCTTTGCTCATTGAAGATCTGATGTATCTCTTCACCTTTAAATAGATGATCGAGGTTAACGGCGGTAACAGCTTCCTTGATGATGCTGGTGCCAGGGCGTTGCTTGCTCCTAATGTCCTTAAGGAATCGTAAACTTAGCTCTTTGTCCATTTGGTCACTCGGGCTTCTACACTTGTGATTTTTGATCCTGGCGGTGAACGTCCAGAAACGTTTGGCATTACTATCATCATAGGCGTTGAGTACAGCTTTTTCCCATCCATTCTTTTCGGCCTCTGTGACCGCTCTTTTCCACTCGTATCTCGCTTCGTTTAAAGCAAGCCAGTTCTCCAAGTTCTTCGATCGTTTTAACTTGTTCAAAGCCACATTTTTTCTACTGCAGATCTTCATTAGTTCTTACGACCACCAGTACTTGTTGCTATATTTAATTTTTTGCCGTTTGATGCTATTTTTGATGATTTGGCTTGCTACATTGTTGATCTCCTCAAACTTTCCGTGGAAGGAGCCAGCCGCGATATAATTTCCAATCCTGTCTCTGTCTCAACACAGCCGCTAAGTGTTCGAATCTATTCCAATCTTGATCTTAATGGGGACCTGGCACCAGCTGAACAGCTCGAAAGGTACGTTTGACACGGTAACGTCCGGCGAAGACTGAATACATATGTCATCGACCATGATGCTTTTGAAAGTGTAGATTCTGATGTCGAGTATTCTGAATCTCAAATTTCAACCCATTGGGAAGGGTGTTGCCTTTGGAGTTAGGTAGATTACCACCCCAATAAGCGTGTCCCGCGTTCAGATCACATCCGATGACAATGCGTCAGGTAAGATCTAGCTGGTGCGTGATTTCGTCCATTGGAGTTTTAAACGCTAATGCAGTGCCGCTGGGCATAGCATATACTCGTATCGAGACAAAGACAAGGATGGTTTCGAGATTCAATGTTTGCACACCAACCGCTTCTAAATTCGCGTTTAAACTGATTTCAAAATGTTAACTTCACACAATAATGACACGAATGTCTTTTGAGTGTTTCCGATTCAACAGTCGCCAGCAATTTAATTCATCGTAATCAACACGAAGACAGTCATGTCGATAGTTTCCATTTACCCCATCTGACCCTAATTCAGTTACATGAATGATGAAATACAAAAGAAAACTGATTTTCTGTTGCCCAATAGAAGAATTCATGATCAACCTTATTTAAAATTTTTTTTTTGTTAGTAGGACACCTAACGTCTGAATCCGGAACCCAGCCGACTTTCTAAGCATTGCATTTAATTTATTTTAACATGCTGGCTTCATGCTTCTTTTCCATATGTGCAATAATATTCAAGTTTTACTAAAATTCACTTCAGCAAACTTGCTCGTGTCTTCCTACGGCATAAGATATGTCTATATAAAGAGGCCAATGAGCTTAGCGTTAAAAATATCAAAATTGAAGAGTGCTCGCGTCATCATATGCTTCCGTTGGTTAGTTACGCATTAATTCTTCCGCTTCCAGATCAATCGTTCTTTGCATTACCCACAAATATTCCGCAACATTTTTTTCAACCGTTCCAAATAGCTTTGCAAATCATTGTCTGCGGTAGCGGGATGTCAACATCCAAAAGTAGTTCGAAAATTTTTGCGTTTTGTCGCTGTCGGGAAGCTCTACCAGAAATTCCCTGACCACACATGTCGCTTCCATCAAAGGTTGATGCTGCTTGAAATATTCAAAGGAAGTGCAAGAAGAAAGATTAATTATGGTTGGGAATTTTCGACCTTCTTGACCCAGAAACATACATTCGTGGTTTCCTCAACGGAAAACCATCAAAAGCGGAAAATCCGCCCGCCATTCTCTTCCGGGGATTGCCATCATATGTGTTCCTCTTATCGGCTCGAATTGCGCTACTTATCTAGAAATCATGAACACTTATCTATTCCATGGCCGATTGAGAATTTTCTAATTTAAAACGCCCATTAGGCAGCCAGCACGTGTATCTTTAAGTATTCACAGTGGCTGTCAACGAACTCAGAAAAAAAGCTAAAATACTGTATAGAACGTTCGCAACGTCTCTCATTAATATGTACTCGTATGATACAGTACGCGACGGAAACGGCACACCACCAACAATCAAAAGTTGATCGCTAATGGCCGCTACAATTTATAGATGGATACGTGTTGTGGATGGATGGACAGATACAAACTTAGATAGGCGATGGCAGGGGGCAAGCTTGGAATGACAATGATTTTCGTATGCCGGGAAAATTTGCGAATATGACCTCGTCAATGACGACGGGACGGGCGGTCAAGTAGGAAGACCTATGCGCGGCATAGCGCGCTCGCAGTCTCCAAAAAATTGCGGACATGACAAATGAGTGTTGCCGACATCAGATTCGATTGATTTATTCTTTTGAATTCGTGCCTGGGTCGTTCATCGACTAAAATAGATTTCGCCAATCGCCAAATATCCAAAATTTTGGCTCTGAAATATTTTGATTACGCTCTTTGGCTCATGCGATCATCTGATATGAAATAGGAGGAATTGATTTCGGTGATTCACAATTTTTTTTTTTTTGAGTTAATTGAAGAAGGCGTGATCAATTAACTTCCCTCTTGTTTTAATTTTATCCAAAATATCAGCGAATACTATAATTTAGCTCCATTGATAATGAGCCTTCAGCATTCTTTTGGCAAGCAACCCAACAGTACCATAAATATATTCAGGACAAATAATCAACACGCAATCTAATTCGAAATACATTGATCAACGTCAATCCTCACCCATGGCTTTCATCATGAATCCATACAAAAACCTATCATTCCTACTCTATCGAGAAGCGCGTTAAAGTTTTCCACCCGTATTACGCAAAATTAAATTTAAATTGCAACGCAAATTTTCCTGTAGTTCGGTACATATAATCCAGTGGAATAAACATACAAGAAGGATATTATTGACTATCATCTATATGTATAAAATGAAATATTCTGACTGATTCATAACCAACACACAGCCGAAACTATGCTACCTAGAACCTTAAAATGTTCAGTGTAGCTTCGCTATGTAAATATACACTATAAAACGATTTTGGAAAATTTTGAAGGATCAAAAAAGGCAAAAACCTGCAAACTGTATATAGTTTTTATACTTATATATATATATACATAAAAGTATAAAAACTAGCCGTAGTAAGCTTACTGGAGGATAAATTGAAGATACGGTAGATCAGGAGGAGTGTATTTGTGCACCACAGTATCCGCAGATATGTACTGACACCTTCGAGTGACTTCAATAAAGTGTCCTTAATGACGACAGCCTGGCTTTCTGTAGTTTTCAGGGCCACTTGTTCGGGAAGCCACTCCATTGACTTCCCATATTGGTTGTGAACATCTGAATTTATTCGGGCCATTACATCGTCAATTCATGATACAATTGACGCTAGACCTGGAGGAAATTGTATCTTTCCTTCAGTTTGCGAATATTCTCCGTTTCCTTTTCGAAGAATGTGATTGGAAAATTATCTAGCAAAAACATCGCCTTTTTAGCCTACCTGTATGTTTTTCTTAAGATGTGTTTTTATGAAAAAGACACCTTAATGCTCAGCAAAAACTGACCAAAGGCTCTACATAACAATTGATGCCTCCTACCGCCATGTCATCGTTCCTTCTATAATATCTTTAAAAATTCTTTTGTTTGGTTTCAAACCCCCTTTAAGTACCGTTGTGCTTATAAGTTTACAATGGCACTCTACTTGAACCGCATCGTGCTGTTTTGAAATGGTGCAAAGTGGAGCCTCTACTGATAAGATATAAGAGGCTTGGAAGCAGCGTAAGTCATCTTGCCTCCTTCAAACAATGCTAGTGCAATACCCGACAATGCGATAGTTAAAGCAATTCCATGATTACTGCTTATTTGTGACAAGAAATGAATTTCAAAGCGGGACTTTCAATAAAACATTCAAATATATTTCGACATAAACACCTCGTTCATTTGCAACCGTTGACTATCCATCCTTGACCAGTACTGTCGACAACAAATCACATAACAATAAAATTGTTACTATTCATGCCTGCACTACAGCTCTTTCATAGTTAACCAATTCCAAGGCTGGCACGCAAACAGTAAACAGGGCAGTGGAGTATTTGATATTAATTTACAGTGAACACAAGCCAAACCAAATAATATTCCGAGTCCATCTACCATAGAATTGTCTGCTGAAATTCAAAAATGGAGCCAGTTTCGTAAGAAGATTGAGAAATACGTGTCTAAAGTGCTTGCACCTGCTATCCTTTCTTTGAAGGTCTTCGATACGAAGAAACTTCACTGCTATAGTGAACAATTTTCTCTATAAGGGTCTTTAAATGGATTTCAGGTATTTTTGTTTAACCAGATTATCTTGACTTTCCACCAATGAAATATAGCATGGTTTCAGCCTATTGAAAGATACATTAACCTCCCTATCTTTCATCTTAAAAGTAAAATAAATTTTTTCCCATTTGATCATCTCAAATGGGCCTACATAAGGAGTCTGAAGAGATGAACGAAAGGCATCTGTTCTAACAAAAATATGTGTGCAGGAAGCCAGATCTTTTAAAAAAAAAATTTTGTTGGATGAGCGATTGCTTCGAACTGAAGGCCTTAATATTATAATATGCAAGTAAATCTTTAACAAGTCATTATTGAATTCACGTTGGAAAAAATAGCAAGAAAATTTGAAGGTAACTATAGGTTATGGCCGAAAACTCCCGTGCTGGCGATGCTAAAATAACTTCTTTAAAGACGGATCTAAGACCAAGAAGAATTAATGGTAAAGCTTTAGACCAAGAAGTGATATTATATCCCATCATAGCGACTTTAAATGTTCTTTGAAAACGCTCTACTATACCATTAACTTGCGGATGATATACCGTTGTGCGATTTCTTTTGAAGCCTAACACTCAATTCTTAATTCGTTGAATAGTTCTTAATCAAATTGCCTACCTTGATCCGCTATTATAGTATAAGGTACAAAAAATCTGAATATCCAATCTTTAGTCAATGCTTCAGAACAAGATTGAGCTGACATATCAACCAAAGAACTGCTTCCATCCAACGAGAAAATCAGTTAATAATTGTAAAGCAATAATTAAAACCTTGTGAAGGCGGAAGTGGCTCCACTATATCTAGATTTATACTATGAAAGCGTTAAACCAAAGCTTTGATATGACCCGATAGAGTTTTAACATGACGAGGGATTTCAGTTTTTGACAAAGAATACATTCTTTTTGTTCTTCTTAGCACTACAGTCCCTCTCATGCCCTCGCTTCCTGCAAATAGCGCCTCGAACTGTCTCGGCCCATTGACCGTGCCCGCCAGTTTTGAAATCTGAGCAGCGATGAACTGTCTCTGTGTACCGAGTCAGACCAGTGTTTCCTCGGTTTCCCCAGTGGTCTTCGGCCTCCATTTCTACCAACAAATACCTTTTTGAGTATCCGTTGCTCGTCCATACGATTCATGTGGCCACCTCATTGCAGCTTTCGCAGTCTTGCAATCGTTGAGACCTCCGGCTCGTAAAGAATTGTATACAGCTCATGGTTGTATCAAATTCACCATTGGTCCAGCCAGCCCATCTCCCTGCTATAGTCCGATATTTGTGTCAAAGGCATCGGTGAGTTGGTTATTGATGCAGACTTGGGAGGTAATTGATGCCAATGTCATTTTGGTAAGACGGACTAATTTGGCTGGGATAACAAAGCAAATCATTATTTGGTATTATTGTCGTATGCTTTGTTAAAGTAAACGAAAATTTGGTGTACGCCTATGTTGAACTCTCAGTGTTTCTCAAGCGCCTGTTTGACAGTAAACAATTGGTATATCGACGATCTACCTGCTCTGAAACCACCTAGATACTCCCCAATCATACTCCGATTCTATTTTCTAAGATCTTTGAAATTATTTTGTACGCCGTACAAAGTAGTGATATGCCTCTATAATTTTCGCACTTTAGCTTGTCACCTTTTTTGCGGATAGTGAATATAATTGATTGGCTTTACTCTTTCGGGATCTGTTCTTGTTGCCAAATGTGCAGGATGACTTTGTGAATAGCTTTATGAACACTGTTACCATATTTGATGAGCTCCACTGGAATCTGATCGATGCTCGGCGGTTTATTAGTCTTTTGGGCTTTGATGGCAGAGAAAACTTCAAACACAATTGGTGGGGCCAATGGAAGCTCTCTGGAAACATCTATAGGCTCCGATGTTCTGGAGCTGTGCCGAGGATTCAGGAGGTTCGTGAAAAATGATGCCCATCTTTTTTTAATCTTGGTTTTATCAGCGATGATATTGCTGATGTCATCACGACAGAGCGGGTTTTTGGACTGATAACGATGTTTCAGGCTTTCACTACTTTATATGCTTGTCTTGTGTTGTTGCTCACTAGACACATCAATACTTCGCAATTGGTCGTCATAGTATTTATTTTCTTAATTCTAATTATTTTATTCGCTACTCTTGTGAGATTTTCATATTGTTATATCTTTGTCCTGGTTTTCCTGCCAACGTATTCCTTTTAAGCCTGATTCTTACGTCTAATGTATTCTGGCACTCAACTGGTTCGATGTTTCTCTTGCGCCGGGCTTAATGTCAAATTGTGTGTTCTGCCACGAACTTAATAGCCGCTTTCACTTCCATCCAGAGTTCGTCGCTTGTTTTCAGTGATATGTCTGATAATATGGGAGCTAGCTGTTTGTCGAATGGTTTGCCACAGACGCCGTTTGGAGCCTTTCGATGTCAATTTTTTTTAGAGGGCTGATCTCCAATTAGTACGCCTTTGACAAACAACATCGACAGGTTAATTTGATCAAGTAATGATCTAAGTAACAATTGGCTCCTTGGTATGTACGGACGTCAAGTATGCTCGAGGCCCAACGTTGTTGAATCAGAACATGGTCGATCTGGTTTTATGTATTGCCATATAGTGAAATCCGGGTAATTTTATATATGTGTCGGTGAAGGAAGCAAGTCGACCGTTCCACTAGATTTCTGCTACATGCAAAGTCAATCAGGTGCTGGCCGTTGTCACTTATTTCAATGTAGCGGCTGTATCATCCAGTAATTCCCCGATTAGCTATCTCATTACCAACCTTAGCGTTGAAATCACCCAGAATTATTTTTGTGTCGTTTGTAGACAATGAGTCGGCTAATCTTTCTAGGTCGGGGCGTGTACGTTGATCAGCCAAACTTTGAAGAATTTCGCTTTTATACGGATCGCACACAGCCGTTCATTGATTACCTTAAAATCAATAACGTCCGATTTGAACTCCCTACCTGCAATGAAGGCCACTCTGAATTCTCGTTTTCCACTGAGCTTCCCACTTTTGAATATTGTGTGCGATCTCATGTCTTAAATACCATTTCCAGTCCAGTTCGTTTCCTGGATTGCCAATATTTTTAATTCATATTGGCTAGTCTATTGTAAAAGGTCCTTAACAGTACCAGGATAATTGAGTGGTCTGACATTGCAGGATCCAATGCCATAGTCGTTTTTGCGTTTGCGAACTCGTTGCCGTGAGCTCAATACATTCTGAGGCCTTTCTATAGATTTTGAAACATTGTAGGGTTTTCCAGGGACGAAAAGTTAGCCCATCACGTAAACTCCATTGCGGTGGCATGGTTATTACTTCGATTCGTTATCAGGCGCAGAAGACTCGCCTTCGCCCTCTTACATCACCACAAAAGAGGTGTAAATAGGATTTAGTAGCAGAGCCGGAGATGTATTTACAGCTATGAACATTTCTCGGCATTTAGTGTCTCAATTTTGGGGAACCCGTAAGCCCAATGTATGAACCCGAGGACATTTACTACCATTTGATCATGGAATCATGAAATCTGTGGGCTGGGGAAACAAGGGGTTCTCTCCTCCTTTTTCAGAAGGGCTTGGAATCGTCTACGGCGGAGTTAAGGAATATATGACAGAGTCCATAAAGTAACATATTTATTGCTGGGTAGCCAAAAATATTCACCAGAAATAATTCGTCTTGTGGAACGTATACTAAAATGTGCTCGAGTGTGAATCAATGAAAATGGTGTCCTTCGAAAAGATTCTGGGACTGCCGGTCTAATATTTTCTCCAAACACCTCACAAAGAATTTTGGAAAAGCAATTCAGAAAGAAAGTTTTCTTAAAAGAATAATTGTTATCGCTCAAAATTTGTTCTTATGGACCATCTGACAACTGTGCTTGGACTGAAGCATCGAAATCTATACCACTAGGTACTTTAAGTTCATCCAGGCCAGAAAGCATATCTGCTATCACGTTCTGAGCGTCTAAAACGAATAGATATCAGAGGTGAACTCACTTATAAAAGATAATTGCCGAGGTTGTCTTGGTGGTGCCTTATCTGGATTTTGTTTCAAGACAAATGTCAGTGGTTTGTGGTCTGTAAAAAAACACAGTTCCTACCCTCGATGAAATGTTTAAAGAATTTTACCGCCACGTGCATCGCCAAAAGTTCTCTGTTGGTAGTGCTATAGTTCTTTTGTGCACTAAAAAGTTTCTTGGGAAAGAATCCAAGAGGTTGCCAAGAATTATTAACGAATTGATGTACCACTGAGCCAATAGCTACATTTGAAACGTCAGCAAAAATAGCTAAGGGAGCATCATTTACTGGAAATATTTGGGCTGATGCATTAAACGATTGCGGCTTCGTAAATTCAGAAGCTTCAATAGGTTCCGGGGTCAAAAGAAATTTACTTTTGTCCAATTTCCTAGCACCAATCAAATAATCATTCAAGAGTGCTTCATGATGAGCTGTTTTTCCTAAGAAACGACGATTGAAATTTATCATTCCTAGAAAATGCCAAAGCTTCCCAATTGTTTAATTTAATTTTTGTTGCCATCAGGAACATCTAGAAGAAAATAATTTCCTAATCAGTAGTATTGTTAAGGATCTGCGTCTCTAAAGCTCTTGTAGTGATTGTTATGGATGAAAATGTCCATAAACAACTAGTAGTGGTCTCATGCTTCCTCATCAAGCCCAGGATAGGTGCATAAATGCACGCTGCCCTGGTCGAAGGACGCTTGTATGCACTAGCAGACTAGCGTTTATGGTGTCCTGGGGCGAATTTTTTTCCCTAGCATTAAGCCCTGCTACATATTACTTCACATACATGAATTAAAAGGTTATAGTAGGCATACTTTATAAGGCAGAAAGGCTTACGCTGGAACCAAAGCCGAATATTTTTTTTCCACCTAATTTTCCTACTTCCTGCTCGCTATCAGGCAGGCGACCTCTTCCTTGACGGGAAAAATTGTGAACCACGTCTAGAAGTGGGGCATCCTTTTGGGATTGGTGCCCCCTCCCACCATTCCCAACCGGACCTAGAGTGTCGATGGCAAGAGCCCACATGCTAGGACCCTCCATCCCGGCGAGAGCCCCTACAACAAGGAAAGCCCTGCAGCCTGATGGTTAGATGAGTGAAAATGTCTGGCTATCGTTGCGAGTCTCATACCAGATCTGACCTAAAAAACCCGAAGGAAGAAGATCGTATTTTTCTTCCGTTACTTCATATTATGTTATCTCCTTTTTTTCCTTTTAAACCTTTTAAAATAGATACTTTATACAATTATAATATTATTCCCATTCAATTTTAACAAATGATAAATAGGAGCTGCAAATTAGACTCAATAAAAAAGAAAAAAAAATACCCTAGGTAGAGAAAAACTAAATTAAATAAATAACATGAAATAAAGAATGTCCACCAAAAAATGACTTGTCAAATAAAATTGTGATATTAACCAAAATAGAAAATTTAATTGAAATGAAATTTACCGGCTAGTGGTGGTTGCTAGAAGAAAAAATACATTTTGTTAATTTCTGGGCTACTGATTTGATGCAAAACGAATATAAAACCTGAAAAACGTTTTCGAATTAAATGCTTGTCTCGCAGTTGTTAGAGGAGCGGGTGTTTCTGAGCTCACAAAAATTACATTTGCTGTGATTGCTGCATCCGCCGATCTACGTTATGATAATACTGGGGTCGCTTATGTGCTTAAATTGTTCGAAAGCGACTGCGGTGGTCAACAGCTGCTCTCAATTATTCACCCCCTAACTGCGACCACGAACCATTTTTCTCTGAAAATTCTATTGTACTATTCCTCCTTTTGTCAGAAAATGTTAATGTTAATTCACAATTTGTCACAGGTTTCTCAATCGTATTGCCTAGACACACAATTCCAGCAGTAGTTAAAATCACCCCTGTTAAGAGTTACCTCATTTGACAGCTCCTTATGTCAAGCGTGAGTGAGCAAGTAGGACTTTTGTTTTTTCATCCTACCAACGAAGATTTTCGACTAAGACATTTCACTTGAACTCTGAAAGTTCTCACGCAAATACTATTCAATTCAATTCGATTTTTAAAAAGCAGAATTACAATTCCAGTGAATTAAAATCTTCAATTCCCAATATCATCACTTCGTTCTCATAATATTCCTGACCGAATTCCGATACTGCACCGCCATCTTTCATAACCTTCCACGACTTGACAATCTATCGGACCTCGTTCAAGTCGAGCTCACCTGTCCTTATTCAAGGCTACGGTGAACGACTACAACCGACGGCGATGCATGGCACCGTGATTGAAGATCGATAGGGAACGCATTTTTTTGCCAATTCTTAACATCACACACGTTATTCTTTATACATCTCTATTATTAAAAATTCAAACCATTGATAGCTCTGCCATCAACTACCGTGCTTGCTTGAAGTCTACAAAGAGCCTGTGTACATCGATATTATACTCCCAGCACTTTTTAATGCCAATTTCACTAAAAATATCTTGTCAATGGTAGACCGTCCACAACAAAAGCCACTTTGGTATTCTCCAACGATATTTTCATAATAGGACCACAGTCTTTATTCCATGATTTTAGACAGCACATTATATGCAGGGCTCAGCAGAACAATCCCTCCATAATTTTCACAGCATAGCCTGTCCCCCTTTTCATGCAAAGGGCATATGATGCTTTTCCGGCTGTCATCTAGTAGGTGCTCATCCGTCATTATCCTACATATTAACCAATGGAGGAGGCTGTGTAGGTGTGTTCCTCCGGTTTGGAGCAGTGATGTCGGTATTCTGTCAGTTTCAGGAGCTTTGTTTTTCTTGAGAGCACGAATGGCTGCCTGTAACTTTTTACTATTGGTGGCGTTGAAAAGACATCTTCTTCAGCCCCTGTACTGCTCACAGTTTCAGTAGATGTTGTGGGTGCTATAGGAAGTTTTTGGAGATATTGCTTCCACCTGTTTTTAACATCGATAGGGTTACCTGATGTTTCACCTTGTGCGTCCTTTTAGAAGCTCGTGCGTGGCTTGTGTTCTCTTCAAAGCCATTTAATTAAGCCATATGCAGTACTGGCTTAATATAGCATCATATGTTCGTTAATTTGCTCCTTCTCTGTCGTTTAGGAAGATAGATGTTTTCTTCTTCTTCCCAGCACTGCAGCCACTCTCAGGCCTTCGCTTCCTGGAAATGGCGTCTCCAACTGCCTCGGACCATTGAACACATCTTCCAATTTCAAAATCTGAGCAGCAATGAATTGTCCTCGGCGACCGAATCAGACCAGGACTTCCTCGGTTTCCCCACTGGTCTACACCCTGCAGTTCTCTCAACTAGTAATCTTTTTGGGGATCCGTTTTTTGTCCATACAAAGTACGTGGCCAGCCCATTGCAGCTTTGGCAGCCTTACAATCGTTGAAACCTCCAACTCGTCTAAAATTTCATACAACTCATAGTTATATCGAATTTGCCATTAGTCCTATTCTAGCTTCACTCCGATAATTTGCCTCAAGACTCGCCTCTCGAAGGCGTTCAATATATTTGCGGATGCGTGGGTTAGGTTCAGAAACTTTTTCTAACACTTTAATCTGTTAGATATGAACTTTTTTAGGTCGTTTCAGATTAATGATATAAAGTTACAATTCCCTTATGGACCACAAATATTGATTTAGAATAAAAATCAAGAATTTGATGATAAAAATGATTTTTTATTCTACATCACAACCGGATGCAATTATGTCGGTATGGCCAAACATCTTCAGCGCTATGCGCGAAACTACTAATGAAACCACTGAATAAAATTGAAGTACATTAACAATTAACGGCTTATTGGTTCTATATAATTTAGTCGGAATAAATAAAATGAAAAATTCTGTTATCAGACTATTGTCAATATAAAATTACTGTCCTGTTATGTGTTAATCACATATAATATTTAATAATCGATGCAAAATAATAGTAACCGTTAACGAATTATTTAGCCAATTGGAATAAACTTGAATTTATTGGGCTATCGTTGATATTAATTAGATTATCCATTATATGTATAAATAACGATTCATACGCGTCGAGTTTTCGCGGATTATTTACTGTTTTTAGCAACTTAAAATTATTTATAAGCGATCCCGTGTAGTGCCTTCCTGTGTTGTTTAAATCCAATGCATGTGCAGCAATCCCTTTGTTAATGTCTTTGTTTTTTATGTATCGTTCATGTTCCTTCAGGCGAACTTCAACAGCACGTTTGGTTTATCAAATATATTTTATATCACATTCTGTGCAATTGAATTGGTAGATTCCGCTTTTTTGTTTTGGCGAAGAAGGATCTTTCGTTGAACCAAGTAATGAGCAAAGCTTGCGGGTGTTGTTATGTACAATCTTCAGATTCGCTTTGCTGATTTCCATTTTTAGAGGTTTGGAAATCATAGGGACATATGCCCTATGATTTCCAGCATATGCCTTCTTTCAGTAAGCTTGGGTTAGGGTCCTATGCTCTCATAGCATAACGCAGGCCTTATCAGATCAGATTTGTATACTTGTAGCTTTTTTCTTCTCGGTATGGAGCTAGTCTTCAAGGTCGTCAAAACTGAACAAAATATTTTATTTACGAGCTGTACTGTTCAGCTTATTTCGCCTCTTTCATTGCTTCTTCTTTGTAGCGCTTCAGCCCCTCTCGGGCCGTTGCTTCCAGCAAATATCGCCTCCAACTATATAATTTTGAAATAAGATGAATAACATAAATATATTTAGGAATTCATGATGTGAGTGGTTTTTATTACTTTGTAACAAAATAGCGACCGTTGAAAATGGAGAAACAATCGATTTTATTTTAAACGTACAAATATATTCGACGTGTTTTTTAACTTTATTCGTTATTAGTGACTGCAAATCGTAAGTTGAGTATAAAATCATTCTGATAGGAGCGTGTCCGTCTACTCAACTTTTTTCTTCACCAAGATAAAATAGTTGTCTTCAAGTTATGGAAATACCACCACAAAGTTCGGATCTTATGCCGATTGAGCTATTTTGGGACTCATTGGAAACGCATTTTATGAAAACACGATGCCTTAAGAGGTTTACAGATTTAGAAAAGATTTAGAAGTAAAATCGAGGAAAATTAAAAAAAAAAATGTAAAAAACGTGTCGTCTATGTCTTCTCAAATAGAAAAATTTGCTGAGTGCAAAGATTGTCCGACCTGAACTGAATAAATATTTATTGCTCATTTTTTTCAAAAAAAGTTGGTATTATGTTCGTAATTGATTTCATTTTCGCAAAATAATTCTGAAAAATAAAAGAGAATAAAACCTTTCTTTTAATTTTGCGTTTTTAATTTTATTTTCATAATCGATTTTCGACCTTTATCGTTCGATCTTCTTCAGCGATTATGTTCCAAAGGTTACTCCACATATTTTCTTGAGCATTAGCAAATTTATGGATTTAAAAAAAAAATTGCTTAGTACTAATGCCTTTTCCAATTTGATTTGAAGACAAGCTAATAAAGAAATCATTTTACTGAACAACAAAAATCAATGCATTCGAGAAAAATGTTTTTAACGACTTTAAAGCAAAATATTGATGTTGTCCAACTTTTTCTCAACGATTAATGTATCTTTAGTTGATTTTTTGCGTAGTTTGAGCCCTGAACAATAGTTGGTGAACTCCAAGGGATGCTTTCGTTATTCTTATTCCTAAATGAATTCTAAAATTTTTTCACATTTCCTAGGCTCTATTTTCTATTGTCTCCGAGCCAAGTGTATTTTACTGCACTAAATTCTGTAAGACAGAAGAATGTTATCGTTGAACCTTTCGTCGCTGGTGTGTTGGCAATTTTAGAATTCATACCTAAAAATAACCGCTTAGTTGTAAAAATTCCCGTGAAATTGCACTCCAGTCTCTTTTCTCTATTTATTAGGACAAAGAAAGATATCTAATGAAAAATGCATTTTCTGCACTTCCGAGTTTGAAAGTTCAACTCATTTTATCTGAAAATTAAGGAAGTTCTAAAATCTACCGAGAATCACAAAACCTATCGAAATTAAATGGCTTAAAGCCTTATCATTTAAATTCTTATGATTTTCGATTAATCCTCTAAAAATCATGAATTTCATAACGGGCCGAATTTCTAAGAATAAGAACACGCGTGAACCCACATGAGACTTCAACTCCTTAGCAAAATGATTACACTATCTCGTGCCTGAGCGCATTTCATAGGAAATTATCTAAACCCAACTAAAGTATGCAAATATTAACTGAGCTATGTACGTACGAGTATTCATCATTAAAATGCTAATTGCACTTTAATTTGGCGACAATTCAAAATCTACATACATAAGTACGTGCAAAATTTCATTTATTGCGGAAAAATTTAGGCGTTCCCCGATTGAACAATTGCCGGCAACACCGTGTCATTTGGCAAACTTGTGGAATCGCGTCCGTTTGAGGCTGACGCAGCGACAGCCGCGAGACGGTCGGTAAGTGAAAAATTTAGTCCAATGACACCGCCATGCCCCCTGCGCCTGTTCCCCTATCGACGCGCCGCGAGCACAAGGAAATCTTATCGCCTCGCGAATACAAAGCCCGGCACGGAAAGTTTTCTGGGGGCCGCCGCGCCGCATTCGCACACAACCGACTGGGCTTGTGTCGGTTCCCTGCCGCCACCATACAAGTGTGGTAGTCGCACGCGAATTTTTTTTGTTGCCATTTCACAATGCGAAAAAAAGAAATTCGCAAGAATGACGGAGTACAACGCTCTCAAGGACGAATGGCAGACAACGAACTGCAGTTAGCGCCCACTGCTCAGTCGCTGGGTGGCGGGGATGTGAGGACTTGTGGATGGAGGAGCGCAGAGAGCCAGAGCTTCGAGCGCGCCCGACCCCAACTGGAGACATCTTCGCAAATCACGAGCTATGTACAGACGAGTGTGTGCAAGTACATAAGCTGTAAGCTCGCCCCGTTCAAGACGAAGACGACGGTGGAGCGCGTTATCAGCGGGAGCTGATAGCGAAGAACGTTTGGTTCGTTTGCTGGCGGAGCGACGAGACTGAAGGTCGGGGTACCTGGTGGGTTGAGTGGATGATTCATAAGCAGCCCCCACTGTGGATCCGAAAGCTCTAGATGAAAGCTCTGCATATGTGGGGATCCGGCTGGCTGAGACAGCTGTCCGAGGTGTCTCAGTGTGCTGCAGTTGTGTCTTGTGTTCGCCGGCCGGTCAAGAAATTCTTGGTTGCGGTTGTGATTGAGTTGAATTGAATTGTGGAGCCGGGTCGGCGGCTGGTGTTAGTGATGGTGTCGGTCATCCGCGGCAGGCTTTGATGCCGCCGGGCGCAATGCACCGTGGCGGCGATGGCAACTGCAACGCCTTTATGGCCATCGCCACGTTGAATGGAAATCGGTCGTTTATGCAAATCAGTGTTAATTTTCGCGAAATTCCTCGGGCCGCGATGACAATGGCCACAACGGTGTGTGCATGGAAAAGTTCGCTTGTTCTTGCTCGAGTTTCGGTGCAATCACGTCATCTTCCGGTTTTGGCTGCGATGTGTCCGCCGAGTGCTAGGAAATCGAATTTTCGCGAATGCCGAGTGCCTCCTCGAATTAGAACCGTTCATCTGCTCAAGTCATGAATGTCACTGACAAGACAAGACAAAACGCCAATGTAAGACTGGCTGGTGCGAAGTGTGTAAAGTGAAGTCGCCAGTGGAGCCGCATTGCATTGCATACGCACAGTTAATTTTAGCAGTGGTCGGAGCCTCTCCGCGCGTCCGTGTCGGCAGCTCCACTCCGTGATACCGCGTGCCGAGATCTCGCCAACCACCGCGTCTTGATTATTACTGAAAAAATTAAAAGCCTACTAAAAAAGGCGTAGCGCGACGATGACTTTGTTCAACTTCTTGGTAATAGAATCTGCGTAATATGGTCGTTAGTCATGCGAAAAGCATTTCAGAGGAATTGGCATGGTTGAGATTTTTTTTCAGGTCCCCTGCACTTCGTGGGACCCGACTACATCGCGGTTCGTAAATTGCCTTCGACACTGTCTGGGCACTTTGCGCGCTAAGCAGGCGCCAGGGCTGATTATTTGCAGTCAGGTACCTGAAGTAGCGCGCGCAGTGTGAGACGCATTCAGCAGGCGCCGAGACGTTCCGCGAGCGCGAGCCGCGACGACCGCAGCAGCAGCAACGACAGTAACGCGGCGGAAGGAAATTCTAACGGTACCGGAGCCAGTACAGGAAAAGATTCGCACGTCTTCAATTCGTCAAATTGTCCCATGTCTATTGTACTTCATCAGGTGCTCTGGTGATCACGAAACCCGGCACATGTTGAAGTACATTCAATATGCGGACAATGGTCTTCTTAACATTCATCGCCGTCCTCGCGGACTGGCTTGCTTGTGATTTCATTTCCAGTTAGTTGGTGTGCACCAATTTCTAATTTCAGCTTTTCTTCCCGCCGCGACCGATCATCGCCCACGGAGTAAAGGTAAGTCGATTAATAATTAAGCAAATAATTAAGTCCTAAGAAAACTTTCCATCCATGCGGAATCTTCCACCTTCTATATATAAACTTATAAACGTCTCATAAATTTCGCAACAACAGAATTGCGCCGTCTAGACAGTGGGTGGTGGTACGTGGTTCCCCAGAGTTCATTCGCCGGGACATCCGAACAAAGAATATTGCAGCCGCACAGTCAACAATTTTTCCAATAAGCAAAATTGCTGGAGCAATAAAGCGCTAATCCCTCATCATGCCCACATGTCGTTGAATCTTTGCCTTGGGAAATTCGCAATTGTCCTAATTCGCTGTCGAGACATTCCCTCCCAGTCTCAGTGACCTGCCGAAACACGGCGCACAAAACAAAGGAGAGGTAATCATGTGTGCATGATTATCAATTTATATTTTTAGCCTTCGCGCAGAGTATGCAATTTCTAGAATTTGTGTCACATTATTTATTTCGGTTTCAGTTGTTGAGTCACGTTTCGATGGCATGCAAAAAATTGTGAATAATTCGTCAGCTGCTGTGTCGCATCATACTTGGAAACAGATCTATGACTCTTCAGTTTTCCAGGTTTTAAATTTCAGAAATCAGGAAAGTGTGTTGGGCATTGCGTGAATCAGAATGCCACTTCAAGGATGACTCAACACGAAAAATCCGTTATATTCTTCCTTAACTTTTAATGACGATGGATTGTCCGATAAATATACGATAACGAAAATCGGCGAAAGAAAATTACCCAGAATTACAGATTATACTAATGAAAAATAAAATCGCCCTTCATTGGATGTTTCTAAAGCTAGTACTCGAGAAAACTAAATGGGCTTTCCAATACCAAAATGTTATGAAGTTTGCATGTTTATTTTTACTTTTTTCAATTTTGTACTCGTACTTATTTAAGCACAGACGTCTAGCAGTCACAAAGACTAGACGTGTTTTTGTTTGTGTCAAATATAAAATTATCAAAATATTTTATTAGGAAAGCTAAAACAAGAAAATATTCGACCATTTCCCGATTGGTTGCATGGATGAATTTGTATAGATGTTGTATTGCTAAGAATTTTTTCTTTGTGATTGCGGACAACGATTTTATTTTCCCTGGAAGAAAATATGCACGTGCTAAAAATTTTCAGATATGAATTCTGTGAAAAACTTGGAATTTATTAAAATTTCGGCACAATCTGGAATCAAAGAAATCAAGACCAGAGAATGCAAGATTCTTATAAATAAAAATTTGCAGAAATCTATCGAAAAAGAACTTCAAAAAATCAAAGCAATGGACAAAGTCAAAGTCAAAAGCGCTTTATTTAATACTAATCTTTATAAATTTTAAAAGAATATAAAGCAAATTCCAAACAATAACAATCAAAAAACTTAATGGCCCAAATGGCTCTCTAAATTTGTACGTTATCGTTAACTCATGTCATCAAAAAAAAAAACTATAGCAAATTAAATTAATTACGATTATTACATATTTTTAAAATTTAATTGGAAAAAGGAGAAAAAACCAACCAACACTATCCTAAAATTATTTATAATCAAAACACAACAGTGAAACTTTGATCCTACACCTAATATGTTGTAACTTATTTCGAATAAAATACAATCAAAAACTTTAACTTATACTAAAAAAATCAATAACAATGTTCCTAACCTAAGTGTTTAATCTTATCTCTAACGGAATATAGTAAACATTACATATACCTAACCTATACCTAATTTTCAACAAAAATAAACAACAACACTAAATGTAGCAATAATGAGCTGAAACTCAAAAACTAACTGAAAATAAACACGAATAATTTAGACATTGTCATTCAGCCACCAATACCTAGATTGCCCCGTCTCAACTCGATCAGCTTCAACGAATCTAGCAAATGAGTATCTCTATTGAAATCGTTGGTCTCGTGAACTCAAATTAGGAGGATATTTTATCTTCTTATCGGTGGCCCGTCGATATATGTGATATATGACTGGGACGCCGTCAGAATCAAAAACATATCGATTCATGTCCAAATACACGAATGCTTCTGGAGGAATGAAGCCAGTAGCGAGGCAAGTCGCTATATACCCGTCTGTAGGGTGGAACGGCTGTGAAATCCAAGGGTTTTCACTCACAGTCACAGATCTTGCGATATGATTCCGAAGAAGTTTCAATATGAAGATATCGACCCTCGTCACTTCAGCAGTTTGATAAATTCTTCTATTCGATATATAATGTTTCCAATCCGTCTCAGGCTTTCTGTACAAACCAGTACATGCACGAAGACATTTCCTTTCGAAAACTCTTAATTTTTCCATAGTACTAGCACTCTGGTTGTACCAGATCTGACATCCATAAGCAATGGACAAATATTTGGTTACAATGTCGGTTGTAGATCCTTCAAAGTCAAAGTCAGAAGCGCTTTATTTAATACCAATCGTTATAAATTTTAAAAGAACAAAGCAAATTCCAAACAATAAAACTTAATGGCCCGAATGGCTCTCTAAATTTATACGTTATCAGTTAAACACATTTAATGAAAAAAATACAATAGCAAATTTAAATTAATTAAGATTATTACATATTTTTTGATTCAATTGGAAAAAGGACAAAAGACCAACCAACACTATCCTAAAATTATTTATAATATAAACACAACAGTGAACTTTGATCCTACACCTGATATGTTTTAACTTAATTCTAATAAAATTCAATCAAAAACTTTATCTTATACAAAAAAATTCTATAACAATGTTCCTAACCTAAGCGTTTAATCTTATCTCTAACCTAATATAATAAACATAACAAATATCTAAGGTATACCTAATTTTTAACAGAAATAAACAACAACACTAGATGTAGCAATAATGAGCTGAAACTCAAAAACTAAATAACGAAAAACACAAAAACTGAAAATAAACACGAATAATTCAGACATTGTCATTCAGCCACCAATACGCAGATTGCTCCATCTCAGCTCGAGCAGCCTCAACGAATCTAGCAAATGAGTCTCGTGAACTCAGATTCGGAGGATATTTTATCTTCTTATCGGTGGCCCGTCGATATATGTGATATATGATTGGGACGCCGTCAGAATCAAAAACGTATCGATTCATGTCCAAATACACGAATGCTTCTGGAGGAACGAAGCCAGTAGTGAGGCATGTCACAATATACCCGTCTGTAGGGTGGAACGGCTGTGAAATCCAAGGGTTTTCACTCACAGTTACAGATCTTGCGATATGATTCCGAAGAAGTTTCAATATGAAGATATCGACTGTTGTCACTTGAGCGGTTTGATAAATTTTTCTATTCGATATATAGTGCTTCCAATCCGTCTCAGGCTTTCTGTACAAACCAGTACATGCACGAAGACATTTCCTTTCGAAAACTCTTAATCTTTCCATAGTACTAGCACTCTGGTTGTATCAGATCTGGCATCCGTATGTCAGAACTGGTCTAACCAGGGTCTTGTAACAAATAACTTTGACTTTTTGAGCAATGTATCTGGAATGAAAGAGTCGCCGAAGAGCCATGACTACTTTCAGTGCTTTACTGAGCATGATTTTGACATGTTCAGTATAGTACGGATACTGATCGAGATGAACACCGAGGTATCGAACACAAGATTTATGTGGAACCCGTTCTGAACTACCCTCACCAGCCATAATGTGGAAATCCTTGCAATTACGTTTCAGGTCTTGACTGGCCCCCTGCAGCGTTGTCCGAAACAAAATTGTTTCGCACTTTTGCGCATTGATTTTCATTCGCCAATTGTCGGTGTAGAGCTGCACATCATTAAACATTTTTTGAAGATTGCTCTGAACTATTGTAGCTTTTCGGTCTGCATTATAGATGATCAGATCATCAGCAAACGCTACCAATGATCGCATTGGCGAGACGTTAAAATCAAAGCTGTTCAATAGCTTGCGAATGAATATTGAGAAAAGCAGGGGCGCAGTAACTGTTCCCTGCTGTAGACCATTCAAGACCTTGAACTCGCGCATTGTTGTCAAATTTCCATCAGTTACAACAAATGATTTCCCGTATAACATATTGCACATCATGGCGACAAGGTGTCTGGGGAACCTGTCCTGAAGGAGTTTGAAAACTAGTCCATCTAACCACACCGTATCAAAGGCTTTCTCCATATCAATGAGACATGCTCCAACACATTCTTTGTTTTTTAGTTTCCAACAGATGTCTGAGGTTACTTTCGTTATTGCATGTATGGTCGAATGCCTGGCAGGAAAAACAAATTGGCAATTCGGCATCAACTCATATTTCTCAATGTGGGCGTTTAATGCTCTGTTGAGTATCACTTCAAACACCTTGCTGATGTTATGCAGCAAGCTGATTGGGCGATAGCTTTTAGGGCATGAAGATTCTTTTCCTTTCTTCAAGATCGGAAATACCTTAGCCTTTTTCCGCTCATTTGGGAAATATGAATTGTTCAACATGTTGAACAATATGCAATAATTCCTAATAGCAACCTCAGGCAAATGTCGGAGAACTACATTTGGAATACCATCAGTACCACATGATTTTTTGTTGTTTATTCTGCAAAATATATATACACAAGTCTTCATAGCTGACAAAATAATCAATAGGATTCAAACTCGGTATGAGGTCAGATGTTAATGTTTCATCGAAATGAAGAATTGATTGGCCGTTCAGGCTTGATTTGAAGTCGGAAACTTTTGCTTCAACGACCTCTGAAAATATTTCGTTCCTTCTCTCTGGGTTTGGCAGATGAACCAATTCAAAATGTGTTCCAATCAGGGCAAGTTTCTGCAATCCATCACATATAATCCTGTTTCCATTTCTATCCGGAGTCGTACTATCAGTTTCGATACCAGCCCTATCGAGAAGATTTATCTCATCACTAGCGACTTCAAGATTCGATACCTTCACTCGAGACTTCTTGCGGAATATGCTATTCACTTTCGTGGAAACGCCGTCTGGGTCCTGTGGGCTAGTACCCCTCAATTTTTCCGCCCATTGATTGCTGACCTCACTCCTGAAGTATGACCGGATTAAGTTCCGGACATTCTTCAGATGTAATTTCAACAAAGACAATGAGGGATTGTTGTAGTCCAAAAATCGTCGATAAATATTGTTGACGCGTGTGAGAAGGAGGCTTTTCAATCTTTTCAACCTTAGAATGGTTGGTGTTTCATATCCTTCCATATTGATTCGATGTTTAATCTTGGGAACTACTTTCTCAATCGTTTCCAACGTCAGCTTCTCTAACTTCGACAAATAGACATCTATTTCATCGTTAGTTAGATTCCTGTCATTAGGAACCATTGAGCAAGAGTTGCCACCATCAGAAGGGGGACATTGCTTCTGGTACTCCCGATTAAACTTCTTTTGAAACTTTCCCCAGTCTGTTTTTTTGAAATTCAACCGATGATTTTCATGTTGAACTGGAATGAGGAAGAAATCATCCCTGTGATGATTAATTTCCATTACGATTGCGTTATGGTCGCTATCATAAGGAAGTACCTGCAGTTTCCGTTGAGGACTATTAAAGTTGAATTCGAGTCTTGCGTCAGCAATGCAAAGGTCCAAATATGAATTTGTCCTAGGGTATGTTGGGAACTCCGACCCATATAGATTGCACCTGTATTTAATTTGGTTCTCTGTTATCCATGATTTCAGGAATACACCTCTTGGATTATTGGTGGCGTTCAGCCATGATGTATGCTTGGCGTTCAGATCACCAGCAAGAATATAATAGTTATGCAGCCTGTTCAATTCGAGTATTTCAAACAAGGAATTGAGTTCCTCCTTGAGCTTGAGAACAGTTCCACCAGTTGCATAGGCAGAGATAACGAAGAGGTTATCCCCACCTGGCAGTGAGATTTTGATAACGGACACTTCAAGAGATTCAAAGCTTTTGAATTCGACTTTTTCAATATTTTGGAAACGATGGGGTCTTCGAACCAATATCCCGGTGCCACCTCCCCCATCACCTATTACCCTATCGCTTCTTACGAATTCGAAATCATTGAATGTCATGAAGTGCCATGAATTCAGGTGGGTTTCGGTTAGAAGCAGGATGTCAGGCTTTTGTCTGACAATGAATTCAAGGAGATAATCACGCCGATGTATAGTAACAATGGAGTTGACGTTGATCGAGATGAGACGAATCCTATCCGTGGGAATGTGGCTGGATGACAAATTATTTTGAGGCATTTGAAAGCCCTAAACGCTGAAAAACAATGTTAATTTTCGAATCTTGTTTATCGATTCGCTCCGATAAGGAATTTAGTTGCTGATAAATTTTAAGGAGCAGCTCATTATTGCCACTTACATTATTTATTCTATTTTCCGCATTTTCTGCTGGTCCTCTAGCGGCTTGTGCAAATGATACTCCGGGCTTGACGAAGTTCGGAGCTTAGACACTGCGGTGTATTTGTGTTTGCTTTGGGGCAGATTTCAATCTTGCATCCTGATATCGGGAGCATCCTCGATAAGATGCCGGGTGACCAAAAACACCGCAGTTCACACAATATAATTTCTCTTTTGGCTCCGTCTGAGCCAATTTGCACTCACCGGGAGCATGCACGTCTTTGCATTTAACGCATCGGTAATGCATGGCGCAGTTGGCAGCGATAGCACTGGTTGATTTCTCGTTTCTGGAGGCGTTCCCACCTCATCACTCGAAAATTTAAATATCTGATTTGTTGAAGAGCGCTTGGACTGCTCTTATTTGTTATTTGTACCAAATAAAGTGGTAAGTTTTTTTTTCTACCGTCGACCTTCTTGTCGCGAATGTTTTAACTGAGATAAACTCGATTTGTGGTGCTGTTTCCTTGAAAACCTGAAGAAGATCGACGGTATCTTCTCCGCAGTCCAAGCCCTTCAGCAAGAACGTCTGGTTCTTCTCGCTTTTGGGGGTATAAGTGAAGTGCGGAACCTCCCCAGAATTCAAAGCATTTTTCGCTGATTTGAAATCAACCAGTGATTTCGTTCTAATTGATAGCTTCTCGGATTGATTCGTTTGATTTCGAAATTTGTCAATTTGTTTTCAGCTGCCAACAGCCGAACCATGTCCTTTCCGCTTTGACCGAAGACATTAATTGACGGAACTTCCTCGGTATTCTTGGCTACTTTTTGAGGAGGACCAGCAGAACTACGGGCTGGTTTCTTCTCCTTATTTCTACTTTCATTATTTTTATTTTTTAAATATAAGATAAAATTATCATCTTCATTACCTTCGTCTACCTCCGTATCCTGTTGGAGTCCATCCAGCGCCGCAAAGTAGTTCTGGCTTTCGTTGGTGCCACCAGCACTTAATACCTCTTCAGTGATTATTGGTTTTGCAGCTTTCTTCTGTTTTTCGATTTTTCGTATCGGATCACTCTCTTGAACTTTTTTTGCCGTCTTGAACATTTCTTCGTACGTTTGAATTCTTGCCTTTAACTCTTCGATTTCACTTCGAAGGCGACACACCTCCTGTCTATCCTCGAGCACTTGTGTTTTACGACCGGCATCTGCGGTATCCTGGGTGCTCGTGTGTCTCCGCTTGTTGACACTTGCCAATTTCACACCGTCACTCTCCCCGGGGCCCCCCAACGGAGGGAAGCCGTCGGGCTCCTCCATACAGCAGTCCCGAGTTGTCTTTGGTTTGTTGCCTTTTCTTGATTTATTGGTATGGTTGGTCGATGCCTTCGACGATTAATTCTTCCCCAATAAAATCAAAACTTGCTTTTGACTGACTCGTACAAAATTAATTCAATTATTTGAAACTGACTTTTGTGAAAAATTAATTAATTTTTAAAATTAATGACAGGAGCGATTAAAAACACGTCTACACGCAACGAGTGCTAGACTTCATCGGAATCTGTTAAGAAACTTTTTAGGTCACCCAATGTACAGGGAGCCCCTCCTTAAACACCTTAAAATATTTTCTTGCACTGCAAATTTTGAGAGGCACCAGTTTTGACCTACGTAGAAAATTTCATCATTCTAGCTCATGTGGTTTGCGAGAAAACTTTCTGTGACGCACGAACGGACAGACAGGTCGCGATTTGATAATGGTCTACTTTATAAATATTTCCAAGTTAAGCCATTTAAAACGTTTCCATGAAAAATATAATGAGTATTTTTCCTACTAAAATAGCGAATTGCGCTTACCTTCTGAACTTTGGGGGCCGTCATTTTGAATGCATGCATTTGATTTTGGATTATTTTAAATCTGTGTGTGTTAGAATCTCATCAATCAATGTGCCAAATCTCGTTCAAATCGGAGTTTCACTCTAAACAGGGTAAAATTATTCAATTTTTAGTGAAAATGGCAGCTAAAAATATTAAGTGTTAAATTTTCGATTATTCTATTTTTCATTCCATCCATAATTCCATGTTTCATCAAACTTCGTTAGAAAATGTGGCCGCGAGAAGGCCACGAAAATCGCATATTTAAACCGCCGCCATTTTGAAACTTGCACATGCATGATCACCAAAATAACGAAGTCTCTAAATCTGATTAATTTCTATCTTAAAACCAACTTTCATATATGTACATAGAATCAAATTTGCGACGTTTAGAAGCCTTTCAGGTTTTGAGCTTCAACTAGCCGCCATTTTGTTTTTTGCGACCTGATCTTCAGTTTTTTTACATAATTCTTCAGATACTTACAGTATTTATCAAGGCACCGATTTTCATAAACACCGGCTGAAAGCTTTGGTTACAACTACTACAACAAAATTTTGTACGTTTTTCGACATTTGAGCGGCCGCCACGATTTTAGCGTGGTCACAAATTTCGTTGTATATATATATATATATATATATATATATATATATATATATATATATATATATATATACACTACCGGCCAAACGTTTAGGTCCAACACCATGAAAGAAGAAAAATGAACCAAAACTCAAAATATAAAGTAGAAGGTTTAATTTTTGATTAAAATATTTATTAACTAGTACAAATAGATTATAAATCAAACAAAAGAATAAGTAAATGTCAACTTTTAACTTTGAAAATGCCACTTATATGTTAAACAGATTTTTCGTCAAAAAAGTCTCCTTTGCGTTTTATCACTTTTTTCACTAATCTTGGCAAACGGTCAATCAATTTGTAACAGATTCTGATGAAATTTGGTTCCAGCTTTCTTGTAGAGCCTTCCACATGTCTTCCTGTGAGGAGGGGCAACAGCTCCGCACATTTCTATCCAGCTCATCCCACAGAAGCTCAATCGGATTTAGGTCCGGACTCTGAGGGGGCCACACCATATTTTGTAAGATCCCTTTTGCTTCTTTCCCTTCTAAATAGTCCCTGCATAATTTAGAACTATGTTTGGGATAGTTATCTTGTTGGAAAAAAAATCCATTTCCAATTAATCGTAGGCCGGACGGAACGGCATTTCGTTGAAGTATTTGTTTATACTGCTCCTTTTTCATGATTCCCTTGATTCGTACCAGATCCCCAGTTCCACGGCTCGAGAAACATCCCCAGACCATAATGGAACCACCACCGTGCTTGACTGTTGGCACCACACAGACTGGCAGCATCTTTTCCTCGGCGTTACGTCGAACATAAGTTCGTCGTTTTGATCCAAAAATTTGAAATTTGGATTTGTCTGTCCAAAGAACTTTATTGAAATCTTCTGCGGTCCAGTCTCGATGGATAAGGGCCCACTGCATGCGTTTCTTTTTATTTTGTGGTCTTAGAAGCGGTTTTCGAACTGCGACCCGGCCAAATAAGAGAGCTGTTCATTTGTTCGCGGATTTGTGTAGCTGTTAGAAGTCTATTTCACTTGCTGGTAACGACGATTAGATTATCCTCACTTTGAGTGGTACATTTTGGCCTTCCTGATCCCGAACGGGTTTGATTACTGCCAGTCGCTTTGTTTCGGGTTATTGCGTTATGAACACAAGTCTTCGATAACTTGAGTTGCGACGCAATTAGACGTTCAGTTTTGCCTTCGTTGTGCAAGGCAACTATGACAGCACGAATTTCAATGCTAATTTTCCGGGCTTTTCCCATTTTAAAGTGTCTTGACTATAACAAAGGCAAACTGAGACTAATCAAACTAGAGAAAGATGAACTCTTCGATAACTCAGGAAATAAATACGTTTCAGGAAGCTAAAATTATCCTTAATTACGGTCAACACTAAATAAGACCAAAAAGATTCGTAATGGGCTGGTCAGAGAAATATTACAATGACTTTACCTGTTAGTCATTGAAGGGGCTTTAATTAATGCTTGGGAACAATTGACCTTTCTAGGATGCAAACATAAAAATATGCAAGGAGGGCACTTGTTAGATATTCTTTAGTAGCAATAGAATACTCATGTATTCAAATTAGATCTTCAGCAGATGTCCTTTTGAAATAATTTCCAGTTAACAAAGGTAGTATATATGTATATATATATATATATATATATATATATATATATATATATATATATATATATATATATATATATATATATATATATATATATATATGTAGGGAAACAAGGTAATGGAAAAATGAAATGGGCATCAGCAAATAAAAACACTTATCATAGTTATGTATTAGCTGTATACTTTATTTCTGTTTATTGTAACCACTGCCAGATTGAGACGATCCCGATTACCGTGTTGCGGTCGACCGCATCATCTATATCTCTTTCTTTCCTACAATTGGCCTTTCTGATGGCTGCATCGTCCCCGATACCTTCTTCCTCCTCGGACGACGGATCCTCGAATGAAGTCTCAACGGTCATGCCTGCATCTTGACATTCTGGATATGGCTTCATATGATCAGCTGACGTCGTAGTCCCCTTGGGTCCTATGTGGTCATCGATTTTTTCAACTCCGTACCGTTCATTACGCTTAACTACCACAATCCGATAAGCGCCCAAAAACTTCCCCTGGACTTCTAGACCTCCTCCAAACTGAGTCCTTTTAACAGCTACGATATCGCGGACATCATGCGGGCTTGCGGCTTTACGCAGTCAATTGAACGTTTTGCGATTTCCTTCTTGAACTTTCTTCATGTTGTCCATAGCTCTGCTTCTCAGTTGCGATCGTTCCTTCTGAAAGATTTTTACGATTTCAGCTTCAATTATTTCAAGCAGCATCAAGTCGCCTTTCGTACGTATAGCTGTGCCAATCAGTATCTCGGATGGTGAAATTTCAATACTATGATTAAACGAAGAATTAATACTCTGTTGGACTTTGTCAACGAACTTAAACCACTCTGCTGGATTTTCTATAGACAGCTTCTTCAACACTGGGATAATCACTCGGTTTAGCTTCCGTACTTGACCATTAGCACGTGGCACACCCGTCGTGATGGGAATACGTTCTATTCCCTTGTCTCTGCAATATTCGGCGAAAGCATTCGAAGTGAATGCGGTCCCTCGGCATGAAACAAATCTACGTGGGTTTCCGAAAACAGTGGCTTGTTTCTGCGACAGCGATATAACTTCCTCCGTTGTCGTTGACTTCGTTGGATACAGCCACACAAACTTGGTGAGTGCATCCGTGATAGCGAATATGTGTTTGAAACAATTCCTGGTCGACGGCATCGGTCCAAGATGATCAACATGATAGGTATCTAGTGGCCCACCACCTTTGTCAATCGGATGTAACAAGCCCTCCAGCTTCCCGTGTTTTTCCTCGGCTAATATACAGACTACGCATGTATTGATGAATTTCTTTATACGGGCTTGCATGTGTGGGAACCAAAGTTCCTGTTGAAGAACATATTCGGCTTTCCTCGCGTCGAAATGACCAGGTTCGTGCGCACTTCTTATAACGTCGCACTGCATTGCCTTGGGTACAACCACTAGAAGATCTCCTCGTTCTTCGCGGTAAAGAATTCCTTATCGCAGTTTGAAGTCCTTTTGTTTCTCGTCGTTTATATCTTGAATGATTTTTTGCAGTTCGCTATCGTTCTACTGGGCTCGGTGCACTCGTTCCATTAATGCGTCTACTTTCTTCTCGATAAGATATACTGATGCCGGATATCGGCTTAACGCATCCATGTGCTTCATAGCCCTGCCAGGTCGATGTTCAAAGTTATAATTAAATGCGTCGATTAACAACGCCCAACGTGCCACTCTTAAGGACGTCTCCCTTTTTGCCATGGTTAGGGCAAGAGCTTGACAGTCTGTAACAATCTTCACCGGATTACCCAACAAAGAAACGTGAAACTTATTCAATGCTTTCACAACGGCTAAAATCATCAATTCATAGCTCGTATACTTCGTATACTTCTCTGCAGGCGTCGTCTTCCAACTTGCGTAGTAAACTGGATGTAACTTTACATCTTCATAGTCTCTCTGCAAAAGTATGGCACCGAGTCCGTAAGTATGTCCGTATGTAATTTCGGATCCGACTCGATACAACTTGGCAACGGGACCATGTGCGAGTATGTCCTTTAGCCGTTGAAATGCTTTATCCTGGTCTTCTCCGAATTCAAATTTTATTCCGTCTTTTAACAGATTAGAGAAAACCCTTTGATAAACTTACGGAAATAGGTGATCAGCCCTAAAAAACTTTGCACGTTCTTCGCTGTTTTTGGTCATTTGAACTGTGTTACAGCCATCGTTTTTTCCTTTCCTGGCATAATAGTGCCATATTCGACAATGTATCCTAAGTACTCCACTCTCTATTCCAGGAATATACACTTTCCCCAGTTAAACGTTACGTTGTGTTCACTTGCGACCTTGAACACTCTTTGAAGTTTCTATAAACCATCTCGTTCATCTTCGGCTCGTTCATCTTCGGCCGGTGAGTTGCAGATACCAAAAGGAACGCGCAAGAATTCGAACTGCCAATCCGGTGTAACGAACGACGTATACTCTACGCTGTTCTTTTCAAATGACACATGATAGAATCCATTTTCTAAATCCAGAGTAGTGAATACAGTGGCGTCATGTAATCTATCCAGCTAGTCCTCGATCAAAGGCAACGGAAAACGGTCTCTTATCATCTTCTTGTTTAGTAGACGATATTCTAATCTTTCCATTTTTTTCGTTGCTAGTACTACACACTCTGCAACGCCTCCATTTATTTCGTAGAAGATCTACATCACATATAAATACGGGACAACCGTTTCGTATAGGCTCGGATGGCTGGGACCATTTCACTCGGCGGGTCAATTCTGGCAAGTACTCCCTTATTCATTGATGCCACATTCCATTTTTCAGATACTAAGCAAGACGCCACAGCTTTCGCAAATTCATAAATTTTGGTTCAAACTTCGATGGCGTTTGTGTAGAATTTGTGCAGCCAAGCAAGAAATGGTTTGCGGTCAGTGGGTCGGGATTTTCTGGCGTTACAAGCAGGTTAGTAAGTGGCCGAGCATTGGCTATGTTTTCAGCCTCGATCGAGAAGCTTTGCAGCGTTTGCAGACGTGCTGATTGTTCAGCCAACATTACCGTTGACGCCTTTTTCACTGACTGAACCATTCTTTCCCATATTCCACCTTCGCTCGGATTAGAGGGGATATTGAATTTCCATTCAATTCCGAGTGGACTAAGCTCGGCTTTCATACGCTCATCGTCGAGAAAACCCTGAACACATTGTAACTCCTTGCTTTTCCCGACAAAGTTAGTTCCATTGTCACTGCGAATTTGAACCGGAACACGTCTTCTATTCATAAAATTTCTAATGCGAACAAGACAAGCGTCGCTTGAGAGATCAGTCGCAATTTCTAAATGGATAGCACGAATGGTTAGACAGATAAATAGTGCAACCTACTTTTTTTCTCGGCTTCGATGAATTGTCACATTTATAGGGCCAAAAAAATCTAGCCCCGTATACGAAAACGGTCGAGCGTATGGAGTCAGCCGCTCCACAGGAAGTTCACCCATTCGTGGCTGCTTAGGTTTCGCCTTACGAATTTTGCAGGATATACACTGCGATTGCACAGTATTCACCAAGCCCCTTAATGCAGGAACCCAAAAACGTTGTCTTATCTCATTGACTACTGTTGCATGGTTGATGTGATGAACTTTCGTATGAAAATATTGTACAATCAGTAAAGTCATCGCATGATTTTTAGCTAAGATGATTGGCTACCTTGTATCTTCTGGTAACACTAGAGCCCGACCTTTGTTTCCATCTACGTGAAGGATATTATCCTTACCAATGCGCGGATTCAAGTGCAACAATGGACTGCTCTTAGAAATTAGTTCACCACGTTGTAGGCGCACACGTTCGCTTCCAAAAGATTGCATATGTGCCCAACGATATAAATATTTTTCGGCTGCAAATTCTTCAGAAGATGTCAGCTCTCCATTGACTCTTGGTGCTTGTCGTATTTTCCTACGCAGATTATCAAAATACCGGAATACCCAAGCCACCACTCTTTTAAATCTGTTATATTTGGAAAATCTTTTAATATCTGGTACAATCAAATTTATATGCCACGCTGCCAAAAGAAAATGTTTGCTCTTAGTTCTTCGTCGCTTTTATCGTTAATGTAACCTGTCGAAAATTCTAGTGGCCACTGCTCTTCCTCATTTTTCAAAAAATCAGTCCCATTTAGCCAAAGTTCATTTGCTGCATTGTTTCTCGGAAACTTTGCCCTTGTTGCCTCAACAGCCGGGTTGATAGATACCGGACACTATCGCCAGTCCTCGACTCCACTACCATCCAGAACTTCCGACACCCGATTTGCAACATATTGTTTATATTTTCGGTAGTCTAATCACTGTATTTGAGTTAGTCCAAAAAACAAATTTGTTTATTTTGACTGTGTGGCACTTCACGATTGTTTCCTTAAGCCTCACGCCCAATACTCTTGCTTGTAGTTCCAGCTTCAGTATAGTGTGGTACGGGGTGGGTGCCCACGAACTTTTTCCTACGATAAATACTACTTTCAGTGTATTTAAACTTATCCCTCTCCAATACGCTACCGCAGCCATTGACTCCTCACTTGCGTTGAGAAAGACGTGTAGTTCCACCTGCGATTTTTCAAAATCTAGGAAGTAACATCGTGGTACTCTGAACTGGCTCACTTTTGGCAGCTCCGCCATCCAAAGTTTCCAGCAGCGGTATAAGTCGTCAGTTAAAGTTTCGTCCCACTGCAATCCTGCTTTCCACACTGCTTGCATGAACACTTTTGCTGACACCATCAAGTCAGCTAAAAAACCGCATGGATCGAAAACGGACATATTCACACAAAGCACTTCGCGTTTTGTGGGCTTTCTACTAAAGTTCAATATTTCTTTTGGCACTTTATGGAATTGCAACTTGAAAATGGCTCTGACAGCCAGTGCATGCCTAGGACTCTCTCCAATTCACCTTCTATGTTGACCGTTTCTCTTGAGTCACCAGCAGCGTTTCCAACAGCAGCTTTAACTTTGTCCGAGTTAGTAACTATGTTTCGTAATTCAAACCCACCAGCTCGGTGTATTTTAAGCTGCTTCAGCGATAGTTAGTTTACGGGCGTAGCCTTTTCTTATAAAATCATTTTTATCATCATCATTTTACTGGAATATTCGTTGGCGTATTGCGTATCTCGAAGCATTTTTCTTTCAACGCCTTCTAATCTTCGCATGGCCATTGAATAAGTATCTGGAAAAAGTGGAACAAACTCTTTCCAAAGGAGTCCAGCCTCATATCTAGCATCAAGTCTCATCGTTGATAACTCCAAAATATTCAACGCTCTTGCGTTATCTTTGTCTTAGGATTAGCATCAGTACCTCCAAAGTGCTTGCCATCAAGCACGAATTGTTACAGTGAAAAAACTTATTAAAAACTGCGAAAGAGACGCTTAAACTAAATGCAAAGTGCAACGAACTAGCAAAATGCCGGATTGCAACAAGTGTAAGAGTGCGATACGCGGTGAATCAGGGATTCGTTGCGCGGGTGTATGCGAGAAGATATTTCACTTGTCGGCAAAGTGTTCTGGTTTGGATCAATTCTCTGGTAATATTCTTAATACCAATAAAATGATAAAGTTTATCTGTGAGGAATGCATTATGTATATCCATAACGTTGATATTGCAATAAGAGAGATACAGGAAGCTGTGAAAACCAACGGAAACTACTTAAGAGAGTACAAAAACGAGTTTGATATTGCAATAAAGAGAAATGAAATGGAATTGAAAATCTTGTTAGAAGCAATTGAGTTAAGGTACTGCGAGAGAGTGAGAGCAATGCAAATAGCACAAGAGGCATGCGAAAAAAGTGTTATCGAAATGAAGAGTATGTGTGATATAACAGACAGCTTTAAGAAGCAAAGTGAAAAAATTTGTAAAGAGCTAGAGAATAACAAAAAAGAGAGTGAAAAGATATGCGGTGAAGTGAAGAAAATTGTAGCCAACAATATGATGGGAAACAATTTACAAAGACCATTCTCAGAGGTGATGAAAGATAACCCAAACACACGAATGGTGGTACCAGAATTAAAAAAAGATGTACCTTTAATCATAAAACCAAAGGTGAAACAACTTAGTAAAAAAACCAAGGAAGACTTAAATAAAAAAGTAGATTCAAATGGTTTAAAAATATCCAATGTAGAAAATAAACATAATGGAATTGTTGTCATTGAAAGCCAGAATGAAGTAGAAAGGGAGAAAATAAAAAACGCGATTGAACAAAAAATAGGAGAAGATTATGAAATAAAGCTACCAAACACAATTAATCCCCGGATTCAAATAGTGAGAATGAGCTGTAAACTCGAAGAAAAAGAGTTGATTCAAAAGCTTAGAAAGCAAAATCAAATTCTAGAAAAGAGTTATTTGAAATTTGTAAGGTCTTACGAAATGAAAAAGAATAATGAAACGTATTATAATGTGGTAATTGAGACAGATGCACACACATTTCCCAATGTTTTAGCAGCTGAAAAATTAAATATTGGTTGGGATAGATGTAGAGTGTTCGATGGAGTAGATGTAATGTGCTGCTTTAAATGCAGAGGATTCAATCATAGAGCAGCTGAATGTAAAAGTAATGATGTATGTATAAAATGTCTAGGTAACCATAGATCAAATGAATGCACTAAAGAGCAAGTAAAAAAATGTGTGAACTGTATTCGAGCAAATGAAAAACTAAAACTAGGATTGGATGTAAATCATATAACTACAAGCAAAATGTGCCCAGTCTATCAGAAAAAACTTGTTCTGAAAAAGAAAAGAATTGGTTACTAGCAATCAAAGATAATAAAAGGGATTTGTACCAATATACAGGGTCTTCTTAACAACTTTGATCATATTGAAATACTAGTTGCCAACAGCGAAACAGATTTCTTAGTTCTAACAGAAACACACGTTACAAAAAATATACAACAAAATGAACTTAGTCTAACGCAGTATAAAAACATAAATTGTACTTCGAATTCACCACACACAGGTGGAGTAACATTGTACATAAATAAAAATTGGAAAAGTACAAAAATTCTTGAAAAAATAATTAATATGAAAATGTGGCTGTTAGCATGCGAATGTAAATGTGAAAACATAAAATTTATAATTGTGGCAATATACAGATCACCGAGTAGCTCTGAAAAAGAATTCTGCGACTTCTTCCAAGAGAATATTGAGCTTTTAATGGAGCAAGGAAGAGATATTATAATAGCTGGTGATTTCAACATAGACTGGAAAAAAACAGGTACATATAGACGCTACATAAAGAGTATTTGTGATGATAACTGTCTAAGCCAGAGAGTCTTGGACTATACTAGAGTAACAAAGAATTCAAAAACGCTTGTGGATTTTGTAATTAGCAATATGAGTAACCTGAGTGTCAAAGTCAATCCCGGTAAGAAGATATCAGACCATGAAGTCATTGAGATTAATATAGATATACAACATAAAATACACAATCATACAAACGACGAAATATACTTTTTTAAATATGACTCACAGCTTTTTCGGCGAGAACTTCGTAAAGAAAACATGGATTATTCAACGGATGTGGATATCCACAGTAATGCTAAGGCACTTGAAATTAGTTTAAAGAACACATCAGACAAATATATAAGGAAACAGAAAATACAAATAAACAAAGACGCGAATATTTGGTTCAATAGCAATTTAAAAAAATTGAAAAGGACAAAGATTAAGCAATATCAAATTGCTACGCTAACTAATACCAGGGAGAGTTGGAAGAAATACAAGGAAACAAGAAACTACTACAAAACACAAATAAGTAACGCAAAAAAACGGTATGTTAGCAATAGAATTAAACGTGCAAATAGTCAAAAACAAATGTGGTCTGAAATAAAGAGACTAGTGTTAAAGCAGCAGAGGAATACAATAGACTATGTGACATTTAGCGGAGTAACGTATGAAAATGAAATACAATTAGCAAACAAATTCAATGAGTATTTTGTAAATAGCGTCCAAGAAATAAGAAACTCAATAGAAAATGTGCCTTATATAAATAACGTTGATAGTATACCTCATAGGTTTAAGTTTCGAAAAATACATGCCGATGAACTAAAAAGAATTTGTCAAAATATGAAAAATAAGGCAGATTTTGACAGAATTAGTCCAAAAATGATTCTCGACAGCTGGAGTTTAATATCATCAAAACTCATTGAAATTATAAACAAATCGTTAATGAGTGGAACATTTCCAAATTGCTGGAAAGAAACTTTGGTAACACCAATAGAAAAAATAGTTAATACCACTAAGTGTGAGGAATTTAGGCCCATAAACACTCTTAAGACTCTTGAAAAAATTCTAGAAAAAGTAGTAAAAATACAACTAGAAGAATACATAGAAAAAAATAATATACTTATAAAACACCAATCTGGATTCCGAAAAGAGCATTCATGTGAAACAACAGTAAATAATGTTATTAGTGAATGGAAAAGTGTCGGAAAGAAAAAAATAATGGCATTATTCTTGGATTTTAAGCGAGCTTTTGAAACTATTGATCGTGATATTCTGCTGCATAAACTTTATAACTATGGAATTAAAGATACAGAGCTAAACTGGTTTAAAACATATCTAAATCAGAGAACCCAAAAAACTAAAATCAAAAGCTGCACATCTGAATCTCTGGATGTTGAAAACGGAGTTCCGCAAGGCTCAATATTAGGTGCGCTAATATTCATAACATACATAAATGACATCAATACGGTTATTAAAAACAGTAAATTAATTTTGTACGCTGATGATACATTGATGTATACTATTGGGGAGAGTTCTGGCGAATGTAAGGCAAAACTAGAAGAAGATATTGGACAAATAAACGAATGGTTAAAAATGAATAAACTTAAACTGAATGAGCAGAAAACTAAGTTTATGGAAATAAACATGAACAGTGAAGAAAGCATTAAAATAAATGGTAAATTAATTGAAAAAGTTAATAGCATTAAATATCTTGGTGTACTCATTGACCAAGACTTGAATTTCAATGCACACGTCGATTATATATGCAAAAAAATTGGAAAAAAGATAGGCTTCTTCAAAAGAATTCGTCCAAAACTGTCGACACTAAACGCAATCAAAATATATAATGTTATGGTTAAACCACATTTTGAATACTGCTCCACAATTTTATACTCGTGCTGCAATAATGCGCAAATTGAAAGACTTCAGAAGCTTCAGAACAAAGCCATGCGAAGCATATTAAAGTGTAGTAAATATGAATCAATACAACTTATGTTGGATGCGCTGAAATGGCTAAGCATAAGTCAGAGGCTAGAATTAAACACGCTAGTATCAGTGTATAAGGCAAAACATGGAAGAGTTCCTGGATACATTACAGAAAAGATCATGTACGTTGGAGAGATGCAACCCTATGAATTGAGGAATGTGAAAGACTTCAGATTGCAACATCACGCTACAATGGCAGCTCAAAAAAATTTTTTCTACAAAGGTCTACAACTATACAATACGCTACCAAATGATATTAAAGAAGAACTTAATTTTCATAACTTCAAAAGAAAATGCATAGCTTTTGTTAAAAGAAAAATTTAAATGTAACTAAACGCAAGAAAAGAAAAAATTCAATTGTAACAAAACACAACTAAAAGCTAAAATGTAAATATAATAACTAAATGTAATTAAAAGTAATCAAGAAATTACTAATAAACTGAAATCAATCAATCAATCTTTTGAAGCAATTTTCTTTGCATTCGGCTTCAGATCAAAATTTTCAGCATCAAAGTAATCCGACATAAGGTTGTGCATCTCTTGTATATGTAGGGCACGTCTTGTATCTGACTTGAGCTCTTTAATTTCTGTCGGTCCATACACCATCCAACCTAATCGAGTGTTCACTTCTATCGGTCCAGCGGACAATGATGTACGTGGTGCTTCAACTGGTACAGTAAGAAAGGCGTGAGCCAGACAGAATTATTTGTGGTTGTATATCGCTATACGTATTGGCAACCCTACGAGATGCTGCCAATTTTTTTCATTTAACTCACGATACTTAAAAGTCTGTGCTGGTAATGCTAACTCCAATGACGTATAAACATTTTTCATATTAAAAATTTTCGCGGCTGCGTCCACTCCACTTATACTTAGGTTCACTATCTCAGTTCGTTGCGACGCTGTTTGATTAGTAAGCCACTGCAAG
This sequence comes from Odontomyia ornata, assembly GCA_963969285.1. Lineage (NCBI taxonomy): Eukaryota > Metazoa > Arthropoda > Insecta > Diptera > Stratiomyidae > Odontomyia > Odontomyia ornata. The sequence goes on from OZ017740.1 coordinate 125,504,844, forward strand.
TCTAAAACATTGTGTTGTCCACGCATATGAGTACCTAATCGTCGGGCAGGATTCTGGTCCACCATCGATATGTCTTCCCCATCATCAACAAATGCGTATCTGGTGAGGATTTCAAAGGGTCCCAGTATCTTCACTGGCAGTACTTGGAACAACATTTTCCCACTTCTTTTGTGACCGTCTGCATGGCAATTGCCACCTCTTGGAACTCGCGGCACTATACGAGATGTGTGTGTTGCAGGTACCTCTTGGAACTCGCGGCACTATGCGAGATGTGTGTGTTGCAGGTACCTGTAGGATCTCAATTTGTTTCCCTTGCTTAGCATGTAGTAGCCGGTGGTGTAATCTCTGATATCCTCCGACTCCGAACCGATGCCGCTGGCTGCAGTTATTCATCTGGTGGCCCTTCTTCAAGCAGGAAAAACAAACTTGACTTTCTTTAACTTTTGTCCAGCGATTATCCACAGTTAGCTGCGAGGAAAATTTACAATTATTTCACGTGGGGCACTGCTCATCGCAGGCGCAACGTTGGTGGCCGCTCAAGCAGGATTAATTTTTCAGCCCACTGCATTTGTCGCGAATTGACAGTTTTGCGACGAGCTCACTTAACAATGTTGGATTGGAAAGGTGATGTTCGCCGTGAGCACTCTGTAAAAATGCTGTCATATTAACCATCTTGTTTGCAAATTCAATCTAAGCGTCCAGATTGCCTTCAAGTAATGGGGCGCAGCACGTGTCTTCTCAATTTGGCTTTTAATTAGTTGGTCCGGCCTTCCAAAAGTTTCCCTTTTTTTGTGGTAGGGAGGTGAATGCCATTTATGCACAGAGTGTGGGACTCCCATGCGCGACTGAACTACCCACTAAACACCTCCCCTGTCAATCTGAGTACCCAGCCTGGAACCGTTTGACACATTACTTCGGGCCAGGTCTCGTTTTGTTACGCCGTGGGGCGCGTTCAAGCTGAGGAGTCCCTTTTCTAGCGGGAGGGGAGAGGGGAAGAGGAAATGCCAGAAGAGCGATCCCCCAGCCCCAGCACCCCCGGCTGCTGTGAGTCCCTTTTATATTTTAGGACTGCCCGAGCATAATGTGCCACCATGTTCCATTTGTCAACCGATTCGAGCATCACCGCAACTATATTATCCGGAGTGAGCTCTCCCGTCTCCCTGTAGAGTTCCCTTCGCAGCCTGACCCATTTTGTACACGCAAAAAATGTGTGACAGGCATTGTCCTCCTCTCCTTCCCTTAGTGTTTCCATAATTGCAGGGACATTACTGGAGCTTCAGAGTAAAGATTCAAAAGTTTCTCTAGCGCGGCCTGTTAGTGAGTCACGTAAACGCTTAATATTATATAGTTGCGAGTATTCAAACTCAGCAGTAGTCGTATCAAATTCTTCGGCAAATGTCTGGCATCTGAACTGATCGCATAAAAGAAGACTGCGGAACGAATAGTGTCGATTGCTGCATTGAGTTTGATAGCTGTTGCGTAGGCTGTGATTTCTGCTCCACCAGCTGTGATGGCTGCTGTATTAGCTGTGTTGACGGCTGTGATGGTTGCTGCATTGGTTGCGAAAGCTGCTGCATCGGCTGTGATGACTGTTGCGTCGGCTGTGTTGGTTGTGGTATATGTTATGATAGCTGCCGGGTCGTCTGTGATGGCTGCTGTGCCGTTTGCGGTACCTGCTGTAATAGCTGCTGTGTCGGTTGCGGTACCTGCTGTAATAGCTGCTGCGTCGGCTGTGATGGTTGATGCATCTGTTGTAATATTTGCAGCGCCGGCATTATATATTGACGCATTTCTTCTCGAAGATCACTTACAGTTCCTTGTAGCTGTGGTTATTTGAGATGAGTATCGTTTATCATGTCAAGCAACTTACGATCGTATTCCCTTGATATTGCAACTAAATTAATAACACTGTTTTCAGACATGGCAGCTAGCATAGTAGAGGCGGTTACGTTGTTTGGTGACGTTGGCGCTTCTTGACTAGTTGCTGCAGGCGTATTGGATGGAGAACGCTCAATTGGCATGTTGCTGAAATCAATCAATCGGCCTGGTGGAACACCCTTATTCTTTTTCTGGCTAAATCTTCTCAAAGACTCTTTATCGGTCATCAACTTGCAGCTTGTCAGGCAAAGTAAATAGAAAAATGGCAGTTCAAGGGCAGCGTCTTAAATTCAATCCTTCAAGTGATTTCTAAGATAGAATAAAATTTTGTGGTTTTTTTGTAACTCCAGCTATTGAATAAAACGTGCTCGGCAGAATTTAACCTGTTGTCTCTAAAACGCTGGTTTGAAATTTGAGCAACTGTTGTTTTATTCTACCTTATTCCCTCTATCACTGCTACAAAAAAGTACGAAAATTTTTCAAACAGTACTATTTATAACCTTATAACTTATACTCTCACATGACAACATTGTATTTTTTTTTTTACGGGCCATCTCGTGGAGGGTTCGAACGTAATTCTGCTTTAACATCTCAAATCAATTATCAACAGCAAGCCTTAGGTCTAGCAATTCAAGAGGATGTTAACAAGTTCATAAAAACAACCGGTAAATTAGTTTTCAAACCATCAAAAATTCATACTAATGATAAATTTGCTTTTTATAATTTTAATACACAAAATAACTTCCCACCCTCAGTAAGTGTTGAGATTAGCCAAAATCAAATGGATGATCCTGATATCGTTGTTAAAAACCCTTTATCGCTTCCGCCCAATTTTATTTTCTCCCAGGCCCAGTCTTACCGAACCACGTAAACTAGCCTAGGCTATTGGGTGCACTGACAATGCCCCCTCACACAGGCCCGAAAGCGGATACATGGCGTCACAATGCGCATCAGGATTTTTGGCCTATTGATCTGTTCTTTTAGACCAATTGAACAGCGTTTGATGGTTCCCACAGTGAAGTTATGTACGTTAATTGCCTTCCATTTGGGCCCGAGTAAGTAGACGTTGGCACTGGCCATAATTTCAGCGTTAAGCGTATGAAAAGTATTGCTTCGTACCCATTGACTTTTGGCTAACTTATTTGCTGATTACATATTAGCGTGTGTGGGATAGAGGGTGCGGGGAGTGCCAGTATTGAGGGTTTTTTTTTGGGTTGGGAAGTAGGGGTGGCAGTTTTTGGTAAAAAATGTGGTTCTTCGGTTAACCGGTTTTTGTCATTTTAGTTTAACCGGGCGGCTTTTTAAAGCCAGAAAAACGGTTTTTGGAAGAACCGGCTTTTCAGTTTTATCTAGCAAATTTTTTTAAATAAAAACTTGAGTCAAAATTAACTGTATATATTTATGTTCATTGATTAAATTTAGGGAGATACTTGTAGAAAAGCACTGAAGAAGAAAGGACGTTCCTTTCGAAACGCGCGTATGCAAACCAATAAAAAAGTAATATTCACCTATAAAAAAGGAAGATTTTCATTTATTTAGTATCGTTAAAGCGAGGTGAAAACAGCCGAAAAAGAATAAAAAACATTGTCTGTCTCTCACTAAATTTTTTGAATGAAAATGAACTGAAGGATATCTCATCTTTGCGTTAAAAATGAGACTAACGTATTGAATTCGAAGCCGATAGCTTACTGTTAAGCTAAATCATTCATTTGCAGTATAAGGACGAAAGAACCTTCAGTTCAGTCCCAAATAATTTTGCATTTATTGTATTCTACGTAGAGTCCAAATTAAATCAAAATATAAGCAACTAATACCATGAACCAATGAAACATAGAAATTTACTCTGCTCTGGTGACTGGTCATCAATAGCGAAATAACTGTTCTTCGGTATTTTTCTATTTCTTTGTATCCAGATTTTTATCCAGCTATTGAATTTGAAAGAAAAAATCGGTTTAAACCGGGTGGAAAAACCGGGTTTTCGAACCATAAATTGCGAGGCAAGTATCATCCAGCCGCGACCACTGTGAGTCTCTTTTTAGGACTGCCTGAACATAATATGCCACCAACCGATCCAAGCATCACCGCGGCTATATTATCCAGGGTGAACTCTCTGGTCTCCCTCTCGAGGTACCGTGGCCGCTTTGTGCACGTAAAAAATGTGTGGCAGGCATCGTCTTCCTCTTCTGGGCAAAACCGTCAATCAGGGAACCATTGCTTACCAATCTTGTGCAGGTAAGACTGAAAACACCCATACCCGCTCAAAAGCTGGATTAGGTAGAAATCAGTCTCACCATGCTTGATCCAGCCAAGGTCTCAGTTTCGGTATGAGCCGCGCAGTCCACCTTCTCTTGGTGCAATTCACCCAAGACTGCAGTCAATCGTTGAGTAAGCGCTGTCTCTCCTCGTTGGCAACCATCTCCCTGGCATCCTCGTTTCAATACAGGTAAATAGTGTGGCGCTCTCTAGCAAGGAGGACGACAGGTATCACGCCTGCAATAACTTTCAACACCGAATCAAAGGCTGCTGGATATGAAGATGCATTCCTCAACGCTCCTCTTCTCTCTAACTATGCCAAGCATTTTCGATACACCTTCTTACTAAGAGCGTCGCCCAATATCTCTGCTTCGTACAGTAGCACTGACCCTACGGCACTCACCAAGAGAAGTCGTCTTGATGGGCTGGGTCCCCATACGTTGGCCTCAAGTCGGCTTTGAGCCGATACCCAAGAAGCAGCTTTCTCAGCCGTTGCCCTGATTTGCTCAGAGAAACTCATCTTCGATCAACTCGAAGATGAGTTCTAAGTACTTTACCGCTTGTTTTGATTCGATTAGTTTGTCTCCAACATTGATCATCCTTACTCTAGGGTTTCTCTTCTTTGTCAAGAATGACCACTTCTGTTTTCTCCAATGCTAGACTGAACCCGCGAACAGTCATCCAGTCTCTCACTTGGCGCATTAATACCTAGCCTGAGTTGCGTCCAGCGGCTAGAGCCGCAACATCATCCTCATAGCTCATCAAGCACGACTGATCTGGCATCTCCAGTGTCAGTAGCCCGTCGTAAGACATGTTCCACAGGCCTGGACCAAGGATAGATCACTTGGTAACACCCGATGTAAATTCCATCTCTCGTTGGCACTGTGCCGTGTCATAAAACAGGCTTCGATCCTTCATCGCTGCCAAACTGTCCTGCTCAGAGATAGTGTAGTTCCGCTAGGTCGGGTTAAGCTTGTGGGCTATGGGCATCTCCTCCCCGTCTTCTGTAACCTGGACTAAGACTGCTCCCATCTAATGTTGGCTTGCCTCACAATGGATTGAGATCGATTTGTTAAAGACTTGGCTATTTATTACGGGAACTGTTGTGAGGCTCTTCTATAGCTCTTCAAAGGCCCGCAAGCCGGGCGTTTCCCAGATGAACTTCCGTCCCTTACGCAGCATGTCCGTCAAAGGCTTGGTAATAGTGGCATAGTTACGTACGAATCGCTGATACCAACCGCATAAACCCAGGAATCGGCGCAACTGCTTGGTGGTTTTAGGCAAAAGAAGGGCGCCTATCACCGTCGTCATATCCTGGTCGGTTTTTAAGCTACCGTGACCTATGATGTGATCAAAGCACTTAATCCCCTCCATAAAGAACTAACTCTTTGGATGTTGATGGTTAACCCTGCCTATCGGATGTGCAAAACCATCTCTTGGGGCAGGACCATATGCTCGTCAAAGGTCTCGGTTATTCGTAATAAGGCATTCAGGTATACGAAGACGTGTTGTCGTAGGTGTGGTGGTATTACCTTATCCATAAGACGTGTCATTGTCTATGATGCATTATACAGTCCAAAAGGCATAGTCACGAAGTGGTACAATGGGCGCTCCGGAACTGTGAATGTTGCCTTCTCCTTTGAACTAGGATCTGGAGGGATCTGCCAAAATGCGACTTTAAGATCTAAGCTTGTAATAAAGTGCGTCTTACGATACTCTCGCATCTAAGCATAGTGGGACTTTATTCAGCTTAACCACTAAGTTGACTGGCGAAGTCCAGGCACTTCGTAATTCTTCAATCATACCTTTGGGCAACATCCGATCGACTTCGGCATATACCGACTTTTCCTTCGCCGGAGATATGGCAAAATGCCTCTGATGGGTTTGGCATCCCCCACATATGTAGTGTGAAACACCAAAGATGTCTGGCTGAGACCTCCCTCATGCGAGGGGGGAACCGCTACAGCTGCGTTTAATCGTAGGTGTTGATTGGCATCTAGTGCATGTCGAAGTAGGTGAGAATTCAGTGTCATGTCGTTTACGGTTGCGACTGAGTGAAGTGAAGTACTGAAAAATAATACCGGGGCCAAGTTAAATCGTAAAACGATGTCCACCCCTAAGTATAGTTTTTGCGTCAATCAGGGTATAATGTAAAAACCCAGGTACTTCGCACCCTTAAAGATGACACCTGCCATGAGTTTTCATACTATGGAGTTAAGAGTTCCATCTGCGGCGCTAAAGCATGCAGCAATGTGCTGGATTTAGTCCGTATGGTTTTTCGGCACTTCTCTTGCGAAATCGGCTGCTATGCAGTCGACGCTGGCTCTAGTGTCGATTAAGCCTATCATCCGATTCTACAAGATCTGTACTGATGCATATGGGCGGACGTCATCCCTCAATAATTCGTCTTACTTGATCGCACGCAACAACTTTCTTAGCTGCCTGACCTTTCTCCAGGAGAAACTATCTGACGGGTGGCTCGCTTCCTTCTTGAGGAAGTGGTAGGAGCCATCTCCTCATTAAAAATGCATCAATGAGCAGCTAGATACTCTCGCAGTCGAATGTGAAAGAGCTTAACATGCTAAGGGACAGTCGACTCATAGCCACTTCCTTGAGAATCCGGTTCCGTCGTATTCGATGTCGGCTGCGGAACTGCGGGAGAACTGTGGCCGGCTGTGTAAATCAGCAAGGATAGGGTCGTATCTGGGGTTTGGTTGTCCTTTTCAATCGGGTTCTAGGAGCGCAGGTGGAGGTTCACGGTACCAGCTGTTGCGTTTTTTGAGCTCGGACATTCCAGTCTGTTTAGTGTTCTATCTGGATATCAAGGGCAGTGTTCTGTACTGAATGAGTGCGTAGTTCTGCGACGAAGTATCGATCCGCCCGATCCTTTCGAATTGCTACGGGCCCGGTTGCTGTTCGACTCTGGTCCTGGAATGTCAAGTGAATAAGCCATACGCTCTAGGCTAGCAGGTCTTCTTCCGTAAAAGGGCTGACTAGGCCCTCCATCAGGCAACGTAGAACCTTGTTATAGTCGTCCACTGTCTCACGAGGCAGTTGACGCCTATTTTGAAGTTGCGTTTTTTAACGGCGTCGCTCTCAACCGGAGAAAATTCTCTGAGTGCGGCCCGTTTCAGTGCATTCCAGTCAAAGTCCAAACCTCCAGAACGAACGTTTAGCTCGGCCTGTAAAGGGTGCTGGTGGTTGCTGAGCTAAGAAGTGGGAATTCTCTTTCAGCGTGACCCTGGCCATGTGTTCCACTCGTCTTAGGAATCTCCCAATCGAGCATGTGTCATCCTTACCAGCATAAGTCCGTTTTCAACTAGCCATCAATTGAGACACCTTATGTGCTGAGATGGTATTCCATCGGAGGTCGGAGGGACGTTCGCCTGCAGGCCATACTGGTTCACTGCGTAGTTTTCGAGGCGGGAAAGAGCTTGGTTACCAATGATTCTGCTAGAGCTGCGTTCTCCTAATAGTAGGTCGGTCCTGGATGAGTTGGGCCTACCACTCTGCATTGACGCAAGACACCGGGGATGGATGGTTCGGGCCTCTCTTCGCGTGTGTCCGGGTGCATCGGTTATTCCCGATCGGAACTCCGCGACTCCAGAGAGCTCAATTTGGCTTATGTCACTAATGTCGTTGAACGATTAGCTTCATTGCTCAGTCCGCTGTATGGAACTGAGTCTTGCATTGTCGGCATCGGTGGGACTGCAATACTGAACCGCGGTCTATGCTCTGAGGTTCTGGGGTCCATGCCTGAGCTCATTTGAGGGAAATTCCCCACCGGTCTAGATGTGGGAATAGCCCGATGGAGCTCTTGCGTGACTGGCGAGCTGGCTGTTCTTCAGGTCCTGAAGCTCCTTCTCCATCAGATCCATCTTGTCGGTCATCCCCTGTAGCAAAGACTGGACCGCATCATTGCCAGTTGCGCTCGGTAGCGCTGTTGGAATATCTGCCGGGGTTCTTCTCCGCCAGCGGCTCTTTGGACATTAGAAATGGGCACCGTGCAATCGTTCCTCTTGGGGTCTTTTGACACTGCTTCAAGCAAAGGTGCTTGAGTTCTGGGTAGGGTGTCCAAAATGGCATATTCAATGGCACATAGAATAGATATTTGATGTTTGCAGGAGCTACTGGACACATATGCGGTGAAAAATGTGTACGCACTCCAATCTCAAGCTAGTAGGGTCCTCGACGACGTCTTCATAGCAGATCCCACAGTTGGCTGGTTGTATATTCTTGGAGCGGGTCAAATGTTTATCTGAAGTCCACCTGGTAGTCATGCCTGGGTGGTAAAAAAACAATATGTATAAAAAAAATTCCTACTGAATATAAGTAAGCAAAATTTCAATACTGTTGTTTTAATAGCCGATAGTGACGAGCCACTGCATCGCATATAAAACAAGTTGGGTAGACAGACCTATGCTCATTTCAGAAGAGTTTTGCACTCAACTTAGAAAATGCAGTAACCAGCAACGAATAAAATCAAGAAACATGTCAAAGACGATTTTATTGGAGAAAATGTGAAATTCGAGGATCATACTATTATTAACAAAGTTGAACGAATTTTGAATTCTGAGGTATTTGTTATAATTATACCCATAAATATCTCCTTTGATAATTTTTTCAGATTTTTTAGATCACGGGTGTCCATCCGCGAGGGAGGAAACACATTTTTCATGTATTTCCCCCCCCCCCCCCCCTTTGCTCCCACTGAAGCAAAAACTGCCCGTTTAAGAACTGTTTTGAAAAGCTCTCATAGAGAACTTTCAGTTGATACTCATATCGGCTACCTTTCATGAAATTTTTGTTCAGGGGCCACTCCTCTGTACTGTAATCATCGATTCATGGCCTATTTTTTCGAATCTTAGAATGGTTGCAAAGCCCTTTTGCTAGGAGCTCTCTCCTGCCTCTTCGACTTGTTTCAATTGTATGTACTCATCTTCATGATACCTATCATTCCTGAAATTTTCATGCAAATCCTAGCAAAGCTGTAGTGTCTAAGTCGGTAAAAAGCGCATATGGCTCCATAGCCATATGTTTCCATAGTAATACAGGGCATAATGTTCAATAGTAATACAGGGAAATTCAAATCGCTATAACTTTGTTAACTACTATTCGATCTTTATGAAACTTTCAGAAAAGATCAACCTTATGAATAGTCACTTGTTTACAATATTTTATTGAATTTAAGGGTACCGTTGAGGTTTTATTCAAGAAAACATAAAATCGATAAATCATACTATTACTAACAAAGTTGAGTGAATTTCGACTTCTCATGTATTTTTTGTTGTTGTTCTCATAAAGGCCTACATTCATGATTTTTTTCAAATTTTTCGGTTGGAAGGTGTCTAATCGCGAGGGGGGGGTACGCGAAAAGTTCGTACATTTCCCCTTCCCCTGCCCCCCTCGGTACTCATAAAGCAGTTCTAAGACTTGTTCTGAAAAGATCTCATTGAGACCTTTCTAATAACACCCTACTCGACTACCAATGGTGAAAATTTTTCTAGGGGTCACCTCCCTATATGGGGAGACCCCCCTTAAACCCCTTTGAAAATTTTTTCCACCCTTGAACTTTCAAGAAGTCGCCACTTCTGACCTTTCCACAAAATTTCATGGCTGTAGCCTCTATAGTTTCGGAGAAAAAGTGCTGTGACATACAGACGGACGGACGGACAGACGGACACAGGTCGTGATTGCAATAGGGTTTCGTATTTCAGTACAAAACCCTAAAAGGGAATATAGAATTTTTCCGAGAAGCTTCTTTTCTTGGCGCAGCGCCGAGTTTCTCATCGGGAAAGGAAAGGAAAGGGATGATAGTCGGCCGAGAAAAGGGTGCTCCTGATCGATTTTTAAACTTACTCCATCCCAAGTACATTACAAACCGTTTCTAAGCTACGTTAATTGACTCGACAAGGAGAATGTGTACCGTCCTGCCGTAACATAAAGGCAGGGTAGGCTTCTATTCTCTTGAGAGTACAGGCGAGAAACCCATCTGCTTGACAGTTCCCACCAAGAAAACAGAAGGTCCTTACAGGTTTTACCTCAGGACAACATATTGGAAAGAGCCCTTTCGTAGGACACATCTCCGTCGCGCCTGTCCATGGAAGTAACAATGCATCTTACATCCTCCGTTAAGGAAAAGAACGTCAAAGGACGCTAATTATTTCCCCTTAGGGTCGTTCGAGCCAAACGTTGGACACCATTTGTAACGATTTTTAGTCGTTTTCGTTTGAGATCCTCCGAAAAAAATCTAAACTGAGCTCTCATCGGTTAAAGACGTGAAGTCGGACTATGCATATCAGGTCAACTAGTTTGGGCACCCTTAGCCTACTCCAAGGTAGCAGCTGGCTTGCTAGATAGTTCGGAGAAGAATTTCGGTCACGGATCTTACCCGAGCAGACTACGTCCGAACACTATTTTGCAGCCACCGAATCAAATGCCCATTTAAAACGAGCTCCAAAAATTTCCTGAAGAAAAAAAAACGTTTCACTATTACTGTGATTTTGCCTTTACGAGGCTGCCGATCAATCAACAACGAATTCGTGCGCTCTCGACCTTAATACCGACGCGGTGCCAGATATAAGCTACCTTTATTCTAATTGAAACAATCTAGACTAATAGAAACACCAAACCCAAACTAAGGTACCGCGTAACCGAACCGATCAGTCGTGGATTGTAAAAACCCTACTCCTCGGCGGCATATTTACCTCCCGTCTTTTTCTCCTCCTGAAAAACTAGCTATCTACTGGAAAGGAAGGACAATTCTTTACATTAGCAATTCATAGTTTTTTTATTAGCTATGAAGTATAAGGCACTTTAAATTTATTCATCGAATATTATTGAAGTTAAAATTAAACGACTTCATCATTTATTATTTGCGTGATTCAATGTTATTGTTTATAATCGCGAGACCGAAGAAAGACTTTTAAGAAATATTGCTAAATGTCTACAAAAATTTAACCATACATGTAACTTCGAAGTTTAAAGATTTTCTGGAACCAAATCATAGTTTCTTAACCGAACAATGCCTCAATGAGGAAAGGAAAAAAATTACTTCTTTCATTTCATAAGAAAATCATTATTTATCAAGTTATTTAGCGGGTTCCGATGGGCTATTTACAGCCAGAGTAGATTTAGTAGCTGCTGCTGTTGTTGTATGGCAACAATTGACAAATCTTGGGTTTGATTCGATGATGGCGATGACTTGTTTCTCAATTTTTCAATTCTATGTAGTTTCGCTTGTGTAAACAATTCATTAAGGACAAATAAATAATTACGTTTTATCAAATTAAAGTTATTTTTTCTACGAAAATTGCACAATGTGTTCAAATGTTTTGAATAAGAACCGTTTTACTATGTACACATTTTTATAGTGATTCGTATTTAAATTCGTTGCGTAAATAACTTAGTTTGAAAGTAATATTTTTGCGTTATGCTTGATGCGGTGCACTAGAACTATTTGAAATTTTCGCTCAGTTGCATTATCTGTGCCGAATACGTGTCTGTACAATTAACTCAATAATAAGTTCGCGAGACTTACGTCCACAACTATCTTCCCACCGAAGCTACATTCCCAGAGATGGCTACCCGAAACGTGTATCCGCCGGCAACCCAAACACGATACATTGCACGCTTTAAACATTGCATACATTTCATTCTTTAAATTTCCACATAACTTACTATGCTTGCAAAAATACTTTGTAAATTTCCGGATACCGGATACAAAATATAATTTTGTGGTTTCGAAGGGTTATCGGAACAAATAAAAAGTTACACGTCAACCCTCGAATGTTTATCGGGGCCAATTCAACGTAATTTCAAAATTTTGTAATTCTTGTCGACGGATTATTGAGAAAGATGATAGCAGCTATAATAGTCCGGTAAGTCATAATTGGATACTTTCCTTTCTAATTCCTGCCTATGCCATACAAATTTAACGCTAGAAATATACCTTACCCTACTATAAGAAACTTCTTAAGAGTAATTCCGTTAACCACCATTTTAGAAAGTGATCGCTGATATCCAAGTATGTCCAGTGGGGGCGCCGACTAATTGTGAAATATTAAGTGTAAATCTATCGAATCGTTCTTATGAAGAATTAAGTGATTTAGCGAATAGTGATCTCGGTTTAACACAAAATATATTAGTAATATGGAAAATATCGTGGAAGTTTTTAACTCCTTAAGAATCCCTGATACCGTCGAAGATTTGGCGAAATTTAATGGCAATCCTAGACTCCTCCCCGTTGAGGAAATCAGCTTCATGATCCCGGTCTTAACACCCGCCTATAATAAAATGATTCTCCGTGCTATTCGCAACAAAATTGAGGGCCCTTCTATATGTGTACGGCACATCACTGGACTGCAACGAAATAAAGAAAAACCTAATCTTTCACTATAGTAATAAAAGAAATTAAACATCACTGATAAGAGATTTATACAACCTCAATCAACGCGGTTAAACAGTCGAAAAGTTCTATGGTGAAATAATAGAAACTAGCAACAATGACTAGCTATATCCAGCTTCATGAGACAAAAGAAAATGCGCTTATAGCCAAATGTGAATTATAGTCTGAAATGTGCCTGAACGCATTTCTGGCTGGACTTCAAGAGCCTCTTGGAGCAACCATACGCGCTATGAGACTGGACTCCCTAGCCGTAGCGTTATCATACTGCATTAATTAGCAAAATACCTTCTACACAAAACATAATAACTCTAACCCTCATGGAAAAACTCAGGCTACCAGGGCCACCACACAAAAAAATCCGGCGATAGAAACGTTTGGTTTACCCATGAATTTTTTGAATTACTTTATGCCCTCAAATTTTCCGCAAAGACTGAGTTTCCAGACACCAAATTTTCTCCAACGAAGATTCATTGCTCCTCATAATCCCAACAATAGGTTTTACCTTTTCAACCAACAACAGAATGTTCAACCAAATAGATCAGCGTTTCTGAAAGCAGTTCTCATGGACACAAGTTCAGGCTATACTCACCTCCACCACGGTAGTGGCCAACAGCCCCAACAACAAATTCACAAGGCAACCCATAGTTACCAATTTACCAAATAACAATTTCTTCAGACCTATTCGACCACCCAAATTTAATAATCCTCCAAATGACAATTTCTTTAGATCTACAAGACCACCTAGTAAAGATCTACAGGACTACCTGTGCCAAAAAAACCGGACGCAAGCGGTAAAAAGAAATGGAGACTAGTTAACGATTATCGTAAGCTTAAGGGAAAACGGTAACTGATCGCTACCCCATCCCTAACACCTCCAACATACTCGACAAATTGGGCCAAAGTCTGTATTCTTCAACTATAGACCTTGCCAGCGGGTTTTATCAAATCGAGATGAACCCCAAAGACATAAATAAAACCACCTTCACAGTTGAAGGAGGACATAATGGATATGTCTGGATGCCTTTTGGACTAAATAACACCCCATCCACCTTCCAACGAGTGATGGACAACGTTCTCCAAGGTTTACAAGCAAAGATATGGCTAGTCTACTTAGACGATATCATCGTCTTCTCTACCTTACTCCAGGAACGCGGAGAAAACTTGAAGAAAGTCTTCGGAAAGTTACGCGAGGTGCAGCTCAACAAGTCGGAATTTCTCCACAAGTAGTTAGCCTTCCTAAGGCATATAGTTAGGACGGGTGGAGTTAAACCGAACCCAAAAAAGGTCAGGGCGATAAAGAAATTCCCAATTCCCCGAAGCCAAAAGGAGATCAAATCCTTTTTGGGATTGTTGGAGTGTTACCGGAAATTCATCTGAGACTTCGCAAGACTGACCAAGCCAATCATTGAATGCCTGAAAAAGGGCAAAAGTGTTAAACTTACGGAAGAATACATAAAAACCTTCGAAAATTGATTAATGCAATACCCGGATTTCGGCAAACCGTTTACCTTAACTATAGACTCTCCCAAGGCATTATCGGAACATACAAAATTAGACACTGAAGAAGGGAGAACATTTACTCCCGAAATATATATATTTGTCAGAAAACAAATAAATAGCGTTGTTTTTTTAATTATATTTTTCTTTTTGTCTTGATTCTCAAAGTTATTCATGACACCTATCATTCCTGAAATTTTCATGTAAGTCCTAGCAAAACTGTAGTGTCTGAGTCGGTAAAAAGCGCATGTTGTTCCATAGCCATATGTTGCCATAGTAATACATGCAGCGCATATTGTTCCATAGTAATACAGGAAAATTCAAACCGCTATAACTTCGCTAAATATGATGCAATCTTTATGAAACTTGCAGGGTTGATCAATCTTATAAATAGACATCTGTGTACTGAATTTCATTGAATTTAAGGGTACCGTTAAGATTTTATTCAAGAAAACATAAAATCAATAAATCATACTATTACTAACAAAGTTGAGTGAATTGCGACTTCTGACGTATTTGTTGTTGTACTCATCAAGGCCTACATTCGTGATTTTTTTCAGATTTTTCGGATGGAAGGTGTCCAATCGCGAGGGGGGGGAGACACAAATTTTTCGTGTATTTCCCCTCCCTGTGCGCCCCTCGAAGCAAACTTTGCCAAACTAAGACCTGTTTTGAAAAGTTCTCATCAAGACCTTTCATTTGATACCCATATCGGCTACCTTCAATGAAATTTTTTTTTCGGGGGGTCACTCCCCTACATGGGGAGACCCCCCTTAAATACCTTATAAAATTTTTTAGTAGTTGAAATTTGAAGAGATCACCACTTTACACCTATATACAAAATTTGATGCTTCTAGCTTAAGTAGTTTCCGAGAAAAACTGCTGTGACACACGGACGGACGGACGGACGGACAGACAGACAGGACGCGATTTTAGAAGGGTTTTGTAAAATTATTTTACAAAACCCTAAAAAGGGAAGCCAGATCTCAAACGCGGACCCCCTAAGTAGAATAAGGCTTCCCAATAACACTTCTAATAAACTTGTGAAATTGAATCCCAGCGAAGCAATCCGGGATAATTCATCAGTACTTGCCGACAATGGTTCTACTATTCACTCCGCAGAGGAAAATTTGGCTGACGGTATTCCAATATCTGAAGGGCCGTTAAACGAATTCACCCTCCAAACCTCAACACCACAGTTTCTTTAACTGTTGCTCCTCTTAAGGGGGAGGAGTTACGTCCACAACTATCTTTCCACCGAAGCTACACGTGTATCCGCCGCCAACCCAAATACGATACATTGCACGCTTTAAACATTGTATACATTTCACTCGTTAAATTTCCACATAACTTACTTTACTTGCAAAAATATGATACTTTGTAAATTTCCATAAGAACTCACCTATGTGAAATATTACCTTCATTATTTTCATTTGCACTTGTAAGCAGTTTCCAGAAATGATTAAAAGATTGAAATTAGTAACTAGCAGTCAGTCATGTATTAGATTCGTGCCAATAAAGTTAAAATTAAAATCGAAGGCTTTGTTGTTTTAAGAGTTGAATTGACGGTTGACATAAGTTGCGCCACGAATTTCACACTAGTTTCATCGTATATTATGGCACAAATAAATTTAAATCAAACTAAATTCACTCAATTTGCATTTGTTTACAACAAACAGCTGCCCCGAAACTCCACTATGTCCATGACTACACGCAAACATTTTCTAGCGAGACGCAAATTGGATACTGTCCACACATAGCACGTGATGCTTCTGCAATTTCGATGCTGTTTGCACGAAATCGTATCATGTGAGCTGGGAAGTGAGAATCTTCTAAAAGAAAACCGCACCACTCCTGTAGAATATTCTGCGTGGACAGCCCAATCGTGAACAATGTCGTTTACAACACGTTTCGAAACTATACCGCACTAAGATTAATAAGAACTGGATGGGCTAAGCTCATATAAAATGCATGAGAGAGCATGCGACCGGTTTCTGCTCTCTTCCAAGTGAACAGTCTGTCATTTCCTCCCCGTCTGCCTCTTGCTGGTCACTTTCTTGTTCCAAAAGCTGACTAGGTGTGAACTGACTGTCAAGTTGACTGATGCAAATTGGACGCCGAATGGGCCAATTTGCAAGTTTCGTCGCGAATTTTATCCGATATTAAAACTGTGGAAAGTGTTCGCGATCTAAATTCGTTCCAAGTGTTTCAACATTCGATTGGAGTTTGTGATTCAAGTTACTTTAACGTGTGACACTGTGTAATTAACTTAGAATTTCAAAATGAAATGTGTAGTGCCTTCATGAAAAAATCATAGTGGAAAAGGATCTGTACGTGATTCCTTTCACAAGTGAGTAGTTGTTATATTAATGTTTTGCTTGTTTTTCATACAATGCTAAAGGTTTTTCAAATAGAAAGCAAATTTTTGGTATTGTATGAAAATTTGTTTACATTGAGCAGCAGCCATGTTTGCTTGTGCAATTTGGCTCTCTCTAAGGTTGTAAACAAGAGCGTAGCAGTAGGAAAAGTGGTCGCAGGGGTTGTTGCAACCATATTGTCACGTGGTTGTCCACTCCAGTATTATTTAATTACTCAATGATACCGCATGTACACTGCCAGAATCTCTCTCTTTACTTAGAATACCCTTCATTGAATTGAAAATTATCGGTGGTCAGCTTCGGTAGAAAATAAAATATTGGAACCCAAATTGACTGTGTGTTGATAGTGAACTCACAAAGGAGGAAGAAAGAATAAGCAAAATGCTCAACTTTTCGCGAACATTATCGGAAGTGTAGTGAATATTGAGTTCCATAAATGTCCGTGAAGGACTGCAGCGATGTTCTGCTGCCTCGGCAGAGGAAGGTGTTGATTCCTGCCGAGAATGCCCTCGTCCGGAGACGCGTGAATGCGCTGGCAGGCTAGCATTGCGGTGTCGTGGGGCGGGTTCGTTTCCCCGGCACGAGGACTCACTACAAAACATTTCGCATTCACGAATTGCTTGCAGAGTTCGAGAGGACGACCGAAGTCGCAAATCTGTAGATAACCTCCACGAAGGAATTACGACTTGTTGCGAGAACAAGAGAAACCTGAGAAGAAAGGCGAACTTGGGGTAACCTCGTCTTTACCCAAGTAAATTCAGGGCCCACAAATGAAAGAGGGGCAACCGGGTGGTGGTGGAGCCCCTTCATGCCCACCCAACCGGAATAAATCCAATGTTAAACTGTTGAAGTGGCCAGGTATTCCTCTTCTGAGTGGAAAACTCATATAACTTGAATTATATGAACTTTCCCATCAGAAGGGGAGTACCCCGGTGACCAATTTATGTCATAGAATTATACAATTGAATTGCATAACTTTATGCCATAAAAGGGCACTTGGCTTGGGCCACTCAACCCATAAAGTCTCCTGAAACAATAAAATTTTTAAGTACCCGGTGGCTGGCTCATATTTTGGGGTGGAAGCCTGCCACCGTACCGGGTCCTATACCCGATTGGAAAAGACCGGAAGGAAAAGACCGATTTTCCATTTAATCCATCATTTTTTTTGTTTTTATTCGAACAACGTTAAAGCAATGGAACAGTATGATTTTTCTATGGCAATCAGCACAGCAATTTACAACACCATATTGAAAAGCATTTAATCGTTGAAAGAGGGAAATTGATATTAAAAGAAGATTAACATTATACGAAAATTCATTTTTTTCTCTGATTTCCTGTAGTATTATAATTATTGTGGTTAGCTCTTGTAGATGCCACACTTTCACCCTACATACATTATGTAAAAAAAAAAAAATTCTTACATAGATTTTTTTTTACGACGATTCTTCTTCTCTTTTTTTTTTCTTTTTTTTTACCAATTCAATAAATATTTTTCAAAAAAAATATTTCAATAAATATTCAATAAATATATATTTTTTTTTTTTTAAACTCAATAAATATTTAATTAAAATTCAATAAATATTTTTTTTTTTTAAAAAAATTCGATAAATATTTTTTTGTTTAAAAAATTTCAATAAGTATTTAATAAAAAAAATGTTAAGAGGTTACTTACAGTACCTTTCCCTCGACGACGAGCGCTCGCTGACGATGTGGAGGTAAGCAAGTCCTGAAATTTTTGGTAGTGAAGAATCGCGTCCATACATCAAATTTTTAACACACGAGTATTAAGACAGAATAACTCTTAAGGGTGTATAAAATCATCTAAAAAATTCAGCTATCAAAGTGTAAATACATATAGACTTCCTTGAATATCAGAACCGTATGGTCTTCGAACGTGGTAATGCTCGCTGCTACTTCTTCTACGGCTTTTAATGTTTAATATTGCGTTTATATGCAATCCGTTGGTCAATATATGGATTGAGTGATTTGACTAATTCTTCTGGATCTAACTTTCCAGTTGATTTATCACTCCTTGTTGAACTATGTTTGAATACACAATGCGCCTTTTTGCATAGAAACGGTGTGGTTTCCCAGAAACAGGGAGTACGGTCCCGCCGTTTCCCAATCAACATGTGCCGCTCCGTAATATGAAGATCTTCACCTCGGCCTCCCAACCACCTGTTGCACCCCACTTCGGGACCTAATGCTGATGGCTCATGGCGATGTTGGCAGCTGCTATCATTTTTTTTACAGGCACGGTCGTAGAAAAAGTAGCAATATCTGAAGTTCCTTTTTTTTTTTTTCTTCTACTTTTTCCGCTGTGCATCCACAGGATGGTAGAAGATGTCTCTGCCACAAACGTTTTCTTAGCACGTCACCCTCGTCAACCATCCAACCATATTCCTCCAAGGACCACCACGAGCACACAAATCACTTGTTGGCACTGTATCGAATCCGTCTTATCTACGGAGCGGTTTATGGGAAACTGTTCCCTGAAAACATCTTCGAGGCAAACGCAATAACCTCGCTCGTACCATATGGAAATAAAAGTGCCATCTATGTGTGAACATGCGGTGGTGATAATGCACACTCATTTCGGTTATTTTAAAATTCGAAATTGTTTATTTTTTGTAGATTCGATTAAGTTTTCAATTGAAAGCAATTTATGTTTATAATTATTAGGCGTAATTAAGGCGGAAATAAATCGAAAGAATAGGACAGGCACGCGTTAATTACCCACAAACAAAACAATTTTTAATTAATATTATGGTTGGAAAGGGTAAAATTTGACAAATTTTGTGGGGTTTAAATGATACAATGATTTTATCGTTCCTATAATTTAAGGGGTTAACCGTTTCGTTCTAAGCATTTGCATACCGCATTACACCCAATTAGTTAAATTATGTTCAAAAGATATTGTAATAAAATCACTACACATTAAAACAGTTTTAGAATTTTGTTTCCCCGGTGTTAAGTACAAAAGAAATTTTTCCCTTTAATTATTTTTCATGCGAGAGAAAAAAAAAACGAGTGTCGCGATGAGGAAGGTGACTGAAGGGTTACTCCTTGTTGAATTGAGTTGGTGCTGTGTGCCTGTGTCAGCGCTGCTTTTAGAGCCATAGCTCCTAGATTACTACAGGGCAGCTAATTTTCTCGTGATCCCGAGGCAATGCGGATTGCGAAAAAGGAGCTGAAGGATATTTCTGTGCATCATGGGTTGGCTTCGGCGTCGGGACTAGAGATGACGGACAATAAAAGAGAAACACAATTGACAGACGGACGGACTGACTTATGTTAATGTTTGCCCGGAAATATACAACCCTTGTGCGTTTGTTGAAAATATATATGCGGACGGACAAACAGACGTGACTAATTATCTATCGACGCAGGTCCTTCGCGTGGTATATTCCCACTTCTTTTCCCGATGGATCCGTTATCAGGTAACGGTTAGGTCCCATTACCTTCTTTATGCGGCTTTTCAGGAATCGCCTATCCAGCTTGGCGTTGTAATGCCCCGCGGCGTCACTTTGGCGGAAGTTTCGCCGGAAAACTTCATCTCCTTCTTTGAAATTAGCAGATCGTGACCGGAGATTGTACTGCGCTTCATTTGCACTACCTGTGGCCTTAATCTTCCGTCCGATTTGTTGGCGGAGGTCTCCTAGACGTTCGTGGGGCTCCAGCGCAACGACGGGGTCTCCCAAACACTTTAATTGCCGTAACAGTCGGTATGATTTACCATGGCAAATCATGTGCTGTCCAAAGGCGGCAAAGTAAGGGGCGACACCGGTGACAGAATGATATGAGGATCGCAGGGCGCATGTGATGGCGGACAATCGACGATCCCAATCCTTTTGAGATGGGTGAACGTAGGAACGGATCGCAGCCAATAGGGTGCGGTTCAAAGGTTCTGATGCGTTGGACTGAGGAGAGTATATGGGCGTCAGTTGGTGTTCAACGCCATACTGCTCAAGTAGGCTCTTAAACTGCCGAGACCGGAACTGTACTCCATTATCTGAGTACACACTCTCTGGAACACCGAACACATGGAATACCCGGTTCTCTAAGAATTTCACGATCGATGGAGTTGTGAATTTACGGATAGGTTCCACCATTGGGAATTTTGAGAGCTGATCTAGAACGACTATAGCTCCGATGTGTCCCATTGAAGACCGAGGATATGGACCGAGTAGATCGATGTATAGACGCTGGAACACGCGTTCTGGAACGTTGAGTTGACCCATAGGAGGTCGAAGAGGCTGGTTGGGCGCTTTGGTGCCTCTACAGGTCTCACAGGCGCTCACGTAGTCTTTGACCTGGGATGCCATTTTAGGCCAAAAGAAGTATTTCTTGAGTCGCCGTAGTGTCCGACCGTACCCTCCGTGGGCACTTAAAGGATGGTCATGTGCGCGGAAGATCAGATGTTGTGTCATTTCCTCCGGTACCCAGAGTTTCCAAGACTCTTCTTCCTGCCATGGATCACCAGTGGCGTATTCATTTCGTCTATACACATAGCCGTCTATTACCTTCAAATCAGGCAGCTGTGTTTGTTGGGTCGCTATGGTTTGCCTCAACTCTTTGTAGCTATCTGATTCGAAATGTGGGCTGTCCAAATCTATTTCGATGGGGTCCTCGTCAGTTATTGTTAATTCGGCTCCCTCTGGGGAAAACATCCGTGAGAGAGTGTCGGGTACGATGTTCTGGGTTCCTTTCCGATGTTTGATGGAGAACTTAAACCCTTGCAGTTTAAGAGCCCATCTGGCTAGGCGTCCACTTAAATCTGCTTGGTTCATCAACCATTGTAGTGACGCGTGGTCCGTGATGATCTCGAATTGGTGGCCCTCGATATAAGCTCGAAACTTCTTCACAGCCATTACCGCTGCCAAACATTCTTGCTCGGAAACAGTATAGTTTCTTTGGGCCGAATTTAGCTTATTAGACATGAAGGCGATGGGAGCTTCCTCTCCTTCATCGGTCAATTGCACCAGCACGGCTCCTACTCCATGTTGACTTGCGTCGCAATGAATGGAAAAGGGCTTCGTGAAGTCGGGGCTGTGCAAGACAGGAGCTGATGTGAGGGCTTGTTTAAGCTCTTCAAATGCCTTTCGGCTGATTCCGGTCCAAACGAACTTCCCCTTCCGCAACATGTCTGACAGGGGCGCTGAGACTGTTGCATAATTCCGAACAAACCTTCGGTACCAACCGCACACACCAAGGAAACGTCGTAGCTGCTTCACAGTTTTTGGTAAGGGGAACTCATCAATCGCACGAGTTTTGTCTGGATCCGTTTTGATAGTGCCATGTCCTATGACATGTCCGAGGTATCGGACTTCTTTCATGACAAACTTACTTTTCTGTACGTTGATGGTGAGTCCCGCCTTACTGATGTGCAGGGCTACTTCTTGTAGGAGTAGGAGGTGTTGATCGAACGTTTCCGTGATGAGTAACAGATCATCAAGGTACACGAACACTTGGTGTTTTAGGTGAGGTGGGATGACCTTGTCCATCAACCGAGTCATCGTTTGCGGCGCGTTACACAGGCCAAAGGGCATTGTGACGAACTGATATAATGGTCGTCCAGGCACTGTGAAGGCGGTCTTGTCCCTTGACCCCTCATCGAGTGGAATTTGCCAGAAGGCGTCTTTTAAGTCGAGACTGGTGATATAATTGGCTTTCGGTAGTCTCCCTAGTATTCCATCGATGAGTGGAAGAGGGTACGCGTCCTTGATGGTAACCGCGTTTACCTTACGGGCATCAAGACAGAGGCGGACTTTA
The DNA here is from genome assembly GCA_963969285.1 of Odontomyia ornata. Lineage (NCBI taxonomy): Eukaryota > Metazoa > Arthropoda > Insecta > Diptera > Stratiomyidae > Odontomyia > Odontomyia ornata. The sequence goes on from OZ017740.1 coordinate 125,527,029, forward strand.
CCTGGCTTCACCACCAAGGTTACCGGTGATGACCAGGCGCTTTGGGACTCTTCTATGACCCCCAACTCGAGCATCCTATCTAATTCCGCATACACCAATTTCTCCATGGCTGGCGAGATGGCGTAGTGTCTCTGTTTAATCGGTTTACTATCGCCAACGTCGATGGCGTGTGAGACTAGGGTGGTGCGGCCAAGGCCTTGGGTAGCGTAAGATGGGAAAGCAGCAATGGATGCTTCCAGGCGTTGCCGTTGGTTAGGCGTCAGGTCATGCCTATCGGGAGTAGAAGTGATTTCGTTGACATTTCTGGTTTTTAAAGACAAATCGGTGAATAAATCGGAGGCCAGTCCAAAACGAAGGACGAAATCGACACCAAGGTATACATTCTGAGTCAAAGACGGGATAATGTAGAAGGTAATATCCTTCGTCTGACCCCTGAACGTCACGGGTGTTGTTAGTTTACCTCGTATAGGGTGTTTGGTGCCATCAGCTGTACTGATTTCAGTGCGCCAGGATTTAATCAAGTTCGGGTATTCTTGGAGCACCTTCGAGCCAAAGCTCGAGGCAAGACAACTGATACTGGCACCCGTGTCGATCAATGCAAACACGGTCTCGCCCAACACTTTAATTGGATGATAAGGTCTGATCTCATTCTCAGCAACCTCCGAGATGTTACAAGAGTGTAAGGTTCGACGGCAGGTGCGCACTCTCTTGCGGAAATTCCGCCAACGACGGGTTGACCATTTTGTCGTGCACGAACGGGAAGTGACGACTTCGGAAGCAAATATTCGCTCTCGAGCCACCCGATATTCCTGCAGTCTAACATGATAAGGTTTTAGCGTGCGTACCTGAGGCTGCCGCGGTTCTTCTGGCAGTGACTGCGATGGTCGTTTTAATATTGTCGTTGGTGAGGTCTCCGGAAGAGAGTGAACATCCGCAGTCGTAATGGTCATGGCTGGTGGGTTAACGTCATGTTGGTTGGGGTGAGCCACTGATTGAGGAGCTACTGTTGGGGTTTCGAGTACCGCTGAGGTGGTCGGGTACTCTTTTGGCCGTTTTTTCGTGCGGCACATTCAGAACAGTCCGGGAAGTAAGTGTCCGGCTTGCCGCAACCGTAGCAGAAAACCTTACGTTCTGCGCGGCATGAAATAAACCGGTGTCCGGTTTGGTGACAATTCCAGCAGGTCGTAAGACTTCCCACTGCCGCTACAGCAAGCTGGTCTGGGTCCAAATCATCCTCCAGATCTAGGGTGGTATAATCTGGGGCCAATTCCGCGATTCCTCGTCGAGGACCCGTCCTGGTTAGTAAGTATGGCCGGTCCCGTAGGTCTTCCTCAAACCCTTCTATGCGACGCACATTTCTCAGCAGGGCCTCCATACTCTGTGGATCGGAGTTCACGATATGCCGACGAATCTCCGGTCTCAGATTTCGCTTTAGCAGGCGCAGAATTTGGGTAGAAGACAATGGCTCTGACAGCTGGTCATTCAACCGAAGGATATCGGCTCGATATTTATGGAAGGACTCGTCCGGACGCTGCCATCTAGCATTCATCTTATCCAGGACTAATTCGTCCATGTCGACCGTAGGGTATTCCATGCGGAGTACCTCCTTCAGCCGTGACCAGCGTATGGATGGTGGAGCTGAATGTATTCTCCAATATGTCTCCAGGGCTGCTCCCCTAAGCAGCATAGGCAAGTACCCTGCGAGCGCTGTGCGGTCTCCTGCTAGCATCTGCTCAATCAGTGACTCCACCCGACTTATGAAAACCTCTACCGTTATCGTGTTGGGTTCCCCACTGAAATGTAGATTCCATCCCTGGATGATGCTGGGGATCTGTGTCGGCTTCAGCCGATACATGTCGTGTGGATGGAAGCGTTGGTCCGGCGGAATCACGGGAGCCTGATTTGGTGGCGGTGCTTGGCTCAATCGGGGCCGGTAAACTGGAGCCAACGGATTCATGGCTGTACCTGGCCGGATCCGTTCGGGATCACGCCGCGAGTCTACTGGGAAATCCCACGGATTTGGGTCCGAATCCCACATAGGAGGAGTTCTTGGCCGGGATGGTGCGGGGTTCTCTCTCTGGCTCTCTAGAGAGGCGAGCCGGGTGGACATGTCCTGTACGAGCGCCATTAGATCTCTTAGAACTGTGGTTTCCGCAGCCACCGGTGGACTCGCTTCTTCTGCAGGCGGAACTGCTTCAGCCCTGTAGTCATCGTCTCGTGCACTCCTTGTCGTGGATGGAAGGGGTCCGCTTTTGGGGACAGCTCCACTTGCACTGGAGGACTGAGGTCGTTCTGTTGCTGGCTGTGCGATTTCCAAAGGCTGACGACAGAGCGGGCAAGTGGATGAGGTTTGCCGCAGTTGTGCCAAACACAGCTGATGTAGCCTGTGTCCGCACTGCAACCTCTGGCTTGTAGTTTCGTCCATGTCCTCGTGACAGATGGAACACAATAGAGCTGGTCCGGCATCCGACCGCAACTTTCTCCTTTCGGGAGTTCTTTTTGTAGGCATTTTAAATCCAAATGGTTTTCCTAATTAAATACCTAGATAAATAAATAATGAAGAATATGGGTATATAAGATTAGCTATATGAATAATGACAATAATGAAGAAAAGGTGAGAAAAAGTTACTAAAATTCTTATGTGGCCGTCAGTGGCGAACTATCTCAGAACCTCACAAAAAAAAAGTATGAAAAAATTTAAGTGGTGATTGAACTATCAAAAAAAAATATAATAACCGGTCTTTCCCTTCCGTCCATCCTCCCAAGTATGGACACCATGGCACAATCCTTCCAAAACGTTTCAGGGACACTCTCTTGTGGCACCATGAAAATCAGGGTTCAGAAGTGATCCCTCATTAGCAAACTTCTCAAGTTACAGCTTGTCAGCCCAGGGTGGGATTCTAATCCACAAGCAGCGCGTGTCTTGTCATGGATAGTCATGGATTAGCTAATCAGCCAATCACATGAAATCAAAATCCATGTAATTTAAGACACTTAGGCACCGCTGGTTTGGGGAGCGGATCAGAATCCTCCGCAAAATAGATGTTGGGATAATAACTTCCGAACACAAAAAGGGACTCTAATATCATTTGGCCTTACTAGTTATACAATGGTGGTAAACCACCAAAGTATAAGTCAAAAGCAGGACCAAACGACATTGATGTCCAGGGACTACACACGTTCGAACGGTATTAGGCTGCTGGGGCACGATTAGTGCAAAAACCCTCGGGAGTTATCTACCCGCCAAAATTTCTAACACCTAGTGGGGACACCTAGAGACGATGGACTGTCTCGTGCTCACGACTGATGATACAGCCGGGCTTTTCGGGCCCCACGTTGGGCGCCATTTGTAGTGAATATTGAGTTCCATAAATGTCCGTGAAGGACTGCAGCGATGTTCTGCTGCCTCGGCAGAGGAAGGTGTTGATTCCTGCCGAGAATGCCCTCGTCCGGAGACGCGTGAATGCGCTGGCAGGCTAGCATTGCGGTGTCGTGGGGCGGGTTCGTTTCCCCGGCACGAGGACTCACTACAAAACATTTCGCATTCACGAATTGCTTGCAGAGTTCGAGAGAACGACCGAAGTCGCAAATCTGTAGATAACCTCCACGAAGGAATTACGACTTGTTGCGAGAACAAGAGAAACCTGAGAAGAAAGGCGAACTTGGGGTAACCTCGTCTTTACCCAAGTAAATTCAGGGCCCACAAATGAAAGAGGGGCAACCGGGTGGTGGTGGAGCCCCTTCATGCCCACCCAACCGGAATAAATCCAATGTTAAACTGTTGAAGTGGCCAGGTATTCCTCTTCTGAGTGGAAAACTCATATAACTTGAATTATATGAACTTTCCCATCAGAAGGGGAGTACCCCGGTGACCAATTTATGTCATAGAATTATACAATTGAATTGCATAACTTTATGCCATAAAAGGGCACTTGGCTTGGGCCACTCAACCCATAAAGTCTCCTGAAACAATAAAATTTTTAAGTACCCGGTGGCTGGCTCATATTTTGGGGTGGAAGCCTGCCACCGTACCGGGTCCTATACCCGATTGGAAAAGACCGGAAGGAAAAGACCGATTTTCCATTTAATCCATCATTTTTTTTGTTTTTATTCGAACAACGTTAAAGCAATGGAACAGTATGATTTTTCTATGGCAATCAGCACAGCAATTTACAACACCATATTGAAAAGCATTTAATCGTTGAAAGAGGGAAATTGATATTAAAAGAAGATTAACATTATACGAAAATTCATTTTTTTCTCTGATTTCCTGTAGTATTATAATTATTGTGGTTAGCTCTTGTAGATGCCACACTTTCACCCTACATACATTATGTAAAAAAAAAAAATTCTTACATAGATTTTTTTTTACGACGATTCTTCTTCTCTTTTTTTTTTCTTTTTTTTTACCAATTCAATAAATATTTTTCAAAAAAAATATTTCAATAAATATTCAATAAATATATTTTTTTTTTTTTTTTTTTTTTAAACTCAATAAATATTTAATTAAAATTCAATAAATATTTTTTTTTTTAAAAAAAATTCGATAAATATTTTTTTGTTTAAAAAATTTCAATAAGTATTTAATAAAAAAAATGTTAAGAGGTTACTTACAGTACCTTTCCCTCGACGACGAGCGCTCGCTGACGATGTGGAGGTAAGCAAGTCCTGAAATTTTTGGTAGTGAAGAATCGCGTCCATACATCAAATTTTTAACACACGAGTATTAAGACAGAATAACTCTTAAGGGTGTATAAAATCATCTAAAAAATTCAGCTATCAAAGTGTAAATACATATAGACTTCCTTGAATATCAGAACCGTATGGTCTTCGAACGTGGTAATGCTCGCTGCTACTTCTTCTACGGCTTTTAATGTTTAATATTGCGTTTATATGCAATCCGTTGGTCAATATATGGATTGAGTGATTTGACTAATTCTTCTGGATCTAACTTTCCAGTTGATTTATCACTCCTTGTTGAACTATGTTTGAATACACAATGCGCCTTTTTGCATAGAAACGGTGTGGTTTCCCAGAAACAGGGAGTACGGTCCCGCCGTTTCCCAATCAACATGTGCCGCTCCGTAATATGAAGATCTTCACCTCGGCCTCCCAACCACCTGTTGCACCCCACTTCGGGACCTAATGCTGATGGCTCATGGCGATGTTGGCAGCTGCTATCATTTTTTTTACAGGCACGGTCGTAGAAAAAGTAGCAATATCTGAAGTTCCTTTTTTTTTTTTTTTTTTTTCTTCTTCTTTTTCCGCTGTGCATCCACAGGATGGTAGAAGATGTCTCTGCCACAAACGTTTTCTTAGCACGTCACCCTCGTCAACCATCCAACCATATTCCTCCAAGGACCACCACGAGCACACAAATCACTTGTTGGCACTGTATCGAATCCGTCTTATCTACGGAGCGGTTTATGGGAAACTGTTCCCTGAAAACATCTTCGAGGCAAACGCAATAACCTCGCTCGTACCATATGGAAATAAAAGTGCCATCTATGTGTGAACATGCGGTGGTGATAATGCACACTCATTTCGGTTATTTTAAAATTCGAAATTGTTTATTTTTTGTAGATTCGATTAAGTTTTCAATTGAAAGCAATTTATGTTTATAATTATTAGGCGTAATTAAGGCGGAAATAAATCGAAAGAATAGGACAGGCACGCGTTAATTACCCACAAACAAAACAATTTTTAATTAATATTATGGTTGGAAAGGGTAAAATTTGACAAATTTTGTGGGGTTTAAATGATACAATGATTTTATCGTTCCTATAATTTAAGGGGTTAACCGTTTCGTTCTAAGCATTTGCATACCGCATTACACCCAATTAGTTAAATTATGTTCAAAAGATATTGTAATAAAATCACTACACATTAAAACAGTTTTAGAATTTTGGTTCCCCGGTGTTAAGTACAAAAGAAATTTTTCCCTTTAATTATTTTTCATGCGAGAGAAAAAAAAAACGAGTGTCGCGATGAGGAAGGTGACTGAAGGGTTACTCCTTGTTGAATTGAGTTGGTGCTGTGTGCCTGTGTCAGCGCTGCTTTTAGAGCCATAGCTCCTAGATTACTACAGAAGGCGATCGTCCTATTATCGTTTTCAGATATCAGATGCATGAAAACATGTAGCGCAATTTAGAAGTCGTTCTATAACAACTGATGGAATCCCGCCAGAAAATCGTATCTTTAATCTGTATACAACACTTTATTGCTCAGTCAACACAAAATATCATGATCTCCACGCGAGGTCTCACGGCGGTTCCGGACAGAGATCTGTCACTCCGATACTTGTCAACTTCCGATTGGGGCTACCACAATAGCGAATGCCAGATCCTTCTCCGAGGCCAAGTCGCAAATTATCGCACAGCGGCAACATAGACGGGGTGGGCGAGGAAAAGTGCCCATTTATCTTGTCCATCTTTTCCGCTTCATGTATGCAAGGCGTCCGTAGAGCACCAAGCTTCCTCATAACTAGCTTGTAGCTTAAGCTCCACGTATTCTTGCTCACATTGCCCACGAGATATTGCCAGCAGTGAGCCTTGTTGTTGTTAATCAGTTTTCGAAGGCGGCACCTGGTCAACTTATATGCTGCTACCCAGTTGCATGCCTCGTCTAGGTTCCGTGTCCGTTCAGCCTCACGCCAAAGCTTGTGACACCCTTTGGCGGCCTCTCTCAGGGTTTGGTAGGTGGACCAATTCAAAATGAGTTCTGATTAGGTAAACTTCTACAATGCATCACATATAATCACACAGGGGTGTAGAAACGTTTTTCAGCCAGAGGGCAGCCTTTTCGCCACCTGCTTTGTGACTGGCGCCCCCTTTCCCCTTTCAAAAAGGTGTGTAGTTGATTCCACTCTGGATCTGGTTCTTAGTGACCAAAATATTACTCCCTCCGAGCTGAGTGTCCTGCAAACCCTCTCATCTCCTCATCGCCCTGTACTATTTTCCTTAGAAACGACAAGGAGAAGTAATAGTAATGCACCACAAACATATGACTGCTATAAAAGAAGCAAAGTGGTCTGAATTCCGGAGTTTTATTAATGAAAGACTGACCTTAACATCAAGAACGATAGAATCGCTCAATACTCCCTCAGTATGTGAGGAGCAAATTGAAGAATTCGCAAACGCTATCTGGCAAGCTATCGCGTTTAGTGTCCCAAAACGATCAAAAGCTTCTTATAATTTCAAATTTGATGAAGAAACCTACAATCTAATAAAAAAGCGGAATTCTTTGTGGCGTAAATGGCAAAAAACCCGCATTAGGTTTCTCAAAATTGGTGTTAATACCCTCAATCTAGCAACTAAGAACAAAATTAAGGAGCTCCAGAATCTCTGATGGAACAACATGCTATCAAATCTAGACTCCAACTCGCGGAAAGTCTGGTTTTAAAATAGAATTTTTAAACGAAAGTATCATGCGTTACCATATTCGATAACAAATAACAACGAAGAGCATATATACTCCAATCAAGGAAAAGCAGATATACTTGCAGAGAAATTTAATCAGTTTCATAATATATCCAATAGGTTCTGCAACAATCTAGCATAAATGAGGTGGCTAAAGCTTTGGAACAACCACTTAAACAAACATATTTACCTCCTGGTGCATTAATAAAAAACCAGAGAGTTAATAGGTTTACTTAAAAAAGTTAAAAACGGCAAAGCTCCAGGTATCGATGGCCTGCCGAATATAGTACTTAAAAATTTTCCCAAAAATTAATAGTTTTCATATGCCTCCTATTCAACGCTTGCCTTAGGCTTTCCTTCTTTCCATCCATTTGGTAACAAGCTCTAGTTATACCTATCCTGAAGCCTGGAAGAGATCCGCACTCTCCCGACGACTACAGGCTCATTGGCTTACTATCAGGTTTAGACAAGCTCTTTGAAAGAGTAGTCCTAAAAAGATGAAATGATTTAATGGCTAACAATAATATCCTACCTGATTTCCAATTCAGCTTCAGAAACAGATATTCAACAGAGCATCAGCTTTTCCGTGTTACGAAGGACGTCAAAGCAGCGATGTACAATAAATTGTCTGTAGGTTTGGTGACGCTGGACATAGAAAAAGCATTCGATACAGTCTGTCATGATGCTCTGGTCTTTAAACTACAGAAATATAACACACCCCGATACTTGTTGAACATTTTACAAGCATTTTTAACTGAAAGGAAGTTCCAGGTCAAAGAAGGGGAAAGCATTTGCCCAGTGAAAAATATTACTGCCGGTGTTCCGTAAGGCTCCTACCTAAGCCCATCACTATGTAACATCTATATGTCTGACTTCCCTTCCGTACCAAACTGCAAAGTTGCAGCTTTCGCAGACGACATTTGCATATACAGCATAGGCGCAGATCCAAATTCCATTATTACCAGCCTTGAAACGGCGTTAGAACTTAGTTTTCAATACTACCATAGATGGAAAATTAAAATTAATGTTGCAAAAACGAATTCAATATTCTTCACCAGGAACCGTAAGCCTGCTCACTTACCCAAGCGACCAATAAATTTTTTAGGGCAAACTATTCCCTGAAGTGAGGACCTCAATTATCTTGGACTTATATTCGACAAAAAACTAACCTTCAGAAGTCATATTGAGCATATTAATTCCAAAGCGTTTTAGGCCGCGCTCTCGTTTTACCCCCTTCTTAATCGTAATTCTCGTCTCAACACTAAAAACAAAGTCCTCATCGTCAAAAAGGCAATCCAACCGATCATCATATACGGTTCATCTCCCTGGATCCAATGTGCTAAATATCTAGTAAGAAAGCTTCAGATCACCCAAATATACTCGTATACCTAAAAATGGTACTTAATAAACCGTTTTACTTCTCTTCTGAAAAACTACACAGCCTTGCTGGCGTTAATCCAATTTATACGCTTGCTGCATCGCGCCGTGATAAATTAATCGCGAAAGCAAATGACTCCCCCAATTTCCTAATTCGAGCCCTGGCGAACTGAAAACCACCTGTTACTACTACCTATCTCTTTGGCCGTAACCTAGCCTCATAGATTTTAGAGTCTGTTTAATTCCTTGTCTTTACGCAGAGCATTCAAGCGTTCCAGGAGGAGGTAAACAATTCCCAGTGCATCGTTAACAGTCAATCCTGACTTTTGAAGTTATTTGCTATCAATTTTACATGGACTGAATACGTCTCTGCATATGCGAATGCCTAAATATGTGGTGGCTTCATTCAGTTTATTTGGCAGCCCACTGGCTGCTGTGGTGTCGTCATCCGTACTGGCACCTGCTGTTGGAAAGTTACCTAGGATTCCACAAGTCACCAGCCTGCGCATTGTCCATCTAGTGGGGCATACTCGTACAGATTGCAGTTTTATATCGGCAGCCTCTGGACACTCTTGGTTAATGAAACTGAATCATTCACGTCGGAGCGGTGATCTCCTTCTCATGACTGAATCATTTTCGACCTATTCCATGCAATCTTTTACAAGAATTACCTGAAAAAATAAATAACGAAAATTAATAATTAATTAAGAATATACGTATAGTCTTTGCAACACCTCGCAGGGCAAGGTTTGAACAGTGGTTGAAGCAGTGTGCATATGGAGCTAGTGGTTGCAGCTCTTCGATCCGACTTTGCACCCCCTTAACGGAGCCTTTCGTATCACTACGAGCATACTAGGCTTGCCCTCTGCAATTACTGAGAGGAAAGATCAGTCTGGTGATGCCATCTAGTGTCGCTAAGGGCATCACCCGTTACAGAATATACTTCATAGGATCCAAGAAAACCTTCGAAAACTTCGAGATCTTCATCAACCGTTCTGACGTTAATGGATATTTGTCCTTTTGTGCTCTTGTCTAATGCCTCGTCCATTATGAGTGAAAAAATGTTTGTTGGGTTCAAATTTTTTTTAACTTTTTTTATTTTATTCATCACTATTTTACAAATTTGTAGTCCCAATTATAAAATTGAAATAAGAGTACGTGTGCAAAAAAAAGTTAAAACATAAATATCAAGTAAGAATTAATCTAAATTTAACAGTTATGTAGTGAATCAAATTAACGAGAAAAGAAATTATTGCTCGTAGAGTACTCTCTGCACAATGTTTTTAAATGAACCAAATGAGCCAGAACGAGGACCAAATTGGAGATTAAGATGGTCTCTTACCATACAAACCATCAGTGAGTGACTGCAAGATACGGTTCTGGCAAACGGAAGAGGAACGTATGCTAATGGCGTTGTATAATTTCGACGATAACATGCCTCTCGGCAATTAAAAAGGAAGCATTGATCAAGAAATTACCTCCTTACCTGCAGCTACGGTAGACTGAGGCAATTCAGGCGATCGTCATAAGAACGATACGGGATGTTATATTTGTAGAAAAGCGTGCCGAAAAACCTACGCTGCACAGATTCAACCGCCACCACGAAATAATTAAGATGCGGGAACCATACCTGGCATGCATATTCAAGAATCGGCCAAACCAGCATGACGAATAGACAAACATAGGTTTGAAAGTTGAAATATCTGAGAGAGTAACGTAAGACAAAGCCCGCGTTTCGAGAAGCTTTCTTAGTTATTTCAAAAACGTGTTTATTGAATTTCAAATGAGAATCAAATGTCAAACTTAAATTCTTGAAACTCTCGACCGAAACGAGAACTGAGCTTTCGATAGAGTACGAAAATTGAATGGGGTAAGGTTTATTGATAAAAGTCATGGAAACACACCTAAAGATGTTAAGTTGAAGTGGATTTCTATGATATCTAGAGGATTCAATTCATCCTGAAGAGCTCGGCAATCCTGTATTGAATTAATGACTCGTAATATCTTCACGTCATCAGCATATAGAAGGGGGTTGGATGTGAAGATAGCTGGGAGTTCATTAATAAAGTGGTTGAAAAGGATTGGATTTAAAATTGATCCCTGTGGCACACCAGAAGTTGGGACGTAGATCCATTACTGATAACTGTGCAGGAACGATGAAAGAGAAAGGAATAAACCCAGGAGAGAAGAGATCCCTGAATGCCAAAACGGCGGAGCTTGTCGATCAGGATGTTATAATCCTTACTATCGAATGCTTTCGCAAAATCAGTGTAAGTCACATCAACTTGATCTCCTAAGTCAAGAGTGATTGCAACCGTGTTGATAAATTCACTAAGGTTGGTTACGGTAGAACGTCCTTTTACAAATCAATACTGATTTCCGGATAGGTTTACAATGAACAATGCAATCCAGAATTTTTCCAAAGCACGATAGGAGTGAAATGAGTCTTTAATTAGAGGTCTGGGAGCGGTTACCCGCTTTATGGATAGCGACTGGATAACGTCTGAAAAAGTAACGTTTTCGAGACTTGAATCATATATATCGGCGAGGGGAATACGTAAGGATAAAGAGATAGATTTAATAAAAATGTTAAAGATTCCATTAGGGCCAACTGTGCTGCTACAATTCGGTGACTGAATTATCTCTGCGACCTCTAAGGGGTAAGTGTATAAATCAACTAATAATTCTGGTGCGGATTGAGGGTTTTCATCAGAAGTAGAGGCTGGGGAGCTATAGACTGAAGGGAAATAGTCAGCAAACATGCCGCATATGGCCTGGTCATTGTAGACTAAGTCGTTCTAGTATGACAATGCATTGATATGCTGACGCGAGTCTGTTGTAGAGTTGACGTAAGACCAGAAGGATTTCGGGTTATTAGCAAATGAAGCTTCAATTGCTCTCAAATAAGATAGTTTTATGAACTTAATGACTTTTTTCGCATTAGTAGGTGACAAAATTTGGAGAGGTCCAGTTCTGATCTCGAACATAAGTAGCATTTCCGGGCCGAACCCTCCAAGTACAAAAGAGATTGAAATTGTCTCATGAACCACAAAGGACAATTTGTGTGTGGTCGTGTGGTTTGTGTATGTAGTGAGATAATGCTGTTAAGCACAGCATATTGGAGTTGTCCAGATTGAGGGTATTTTGCCAATTAATAACGGCCTTCGTAGTTAGCCTTGAAAAAGTTATATCGTCTTAGTTTTACTTTAAGTTTGCCATATATTGGATCCAATGATAATCGTATCTCTAAAGGAGGATGGTGAGGGTCCGGCTTAACATAAGGAGAAGCAGCAAGGAAAACAAGATCTGCAGCAGGGCTGTTTTAGAAAATTAGATCGGGAATGCGATTGGAAGCATTCATTACATAGGTCAATTGAGTTAGGCTGCAGAGAGATAAAAACGCCGATAAGGCTATAGACAGGTCATCATAAGAAGCAATGGATTTAGCTTCTGCATCCCAGTTAACGAGAGGCATATTGAAATCCCCACCGATTAAAAACTGCTAGGAGGAGTTGGCATTAATTATAAGGTTCGATAGTTCACTAAAAAGAATTTCTACAGGGAGTGTAGATACAGAAGACAAATAGTGTTCAGTTGTGAAGAGAAATTTGACCTGTTATGCCTTCGATTGGAGGTGGGGAGCAAAAGTACTGCTCAGTACACAATGCAACTGGTTGTTTACAGCTATTAGCACACCTCCACCATCCTGTTTACCGGAAAAAGATCGATCCCGATCATGTGTAAAAATCACGTGTTGAGGAAAGATTTCTTTATCCACGATCTCATCACTAAGCCAGATTTCGGTTAAGCATATAATGTCATCATTAGCCAGAAGAGATGCAAGGTTGATTGTCTCAAGCTTGGTTCTAGTACCTCTGACATTTTGGAAATAAAAGTTTACGTAACTATTTAAAGTGTGATTATTTAGGTTCTCCCTTGAGGTCTGCTGGACGACCGAAGATTTGCCCGCGACTGGCGTTTAAAACGTTTAACGACAATTCCCGGTGGCCAAAAGTCAGAGTGAAGCAAAATCTGCATATCCGATGAAACTGTTATTTTGAATGAGGCCACAATACGATTTACTTGGTTATCTCGCGTTAACTTTTTGCAATGCAAATACTGCGGAGAGTAACCTAGTTGAGTCACAATATACTCTGTAGTTTCAGATATGGGTATATCAAAAACAAGACGCGATACAAGTATTTGAGCGGAGGTGATACCACTCATGACGAGAGACCAGAACGTAAGATTGGTGTAGAATTCGATGAACAAGGTAGCGTTTGTTCTGCAATTGCTAGCGAAATGTTGGGAGCTTGCAGAACGTTCTCCTTCGAATGGTAGTTGGTGCTAAGCAAATGGTGTTGAATGGATGTTCGGTTTTTCCGCTTTGAATTAGATGATTGGTAACTGGCATGGATTGATTATTTCCAATTTTGACTGGCTGGTTCGATTTGCTTCTCGTCGTACGTATTGTCAAAGAAGATTGGACACATGCGGCAAGCGGAGAGTTACAAAAGTTACTAGGCTCCGTGGGATCCACATTATCATACGATCCAAATAATGGTAACGGGTTCGAAAGGCTGCGATTGAGAGGGAAAAGTAGCTGTTGTTCTGCATCATCAACCACTAGAAATTGCACTATTTCCTCTTCTGCATTTGTCAGCATCTCTTTCATTTTTGCAACAGAAGATGAGAGCGTGTCTACAGTTGCTTTCGCTTTTTGAAGTCGCGTCACGAGGTCAGCTATATTATATTTGCGAAAATTATGACAATACCAATAGACACCAGTATTCTTCTTCGCAATAGCGTCAGCGGTGGGGCCCGACAATTCCATGCATTTGGCATGAAATGCCTAGCCACACAAGCCGTCTTTTTGCGCAAGTTTAGATTTTGTTGATGATAAAATTATAACGTGTGGCAATATATGATAATTATTTACACAATAGTTTTACTCATTTCTAGTATCAAAAGTACCATTCAGACTCACTTCAAGTTTGGGTTGATAATAATTTAGGCGTTTACGCTAAGATGCGTGCATGAAACATAATTCTAAAGAAAGTATAATGCAAAGTATGTATAAGTCTCAATTCAGGTGTTTATAAAACGATGTGGGTTTAAAACCCATCTCAAAAGCTAGTACAGGCACCAACCGTTAAGAACAAATGAAAGTAGATCTCATCAAAGTATCAGATTAAATGGGGCAGTTCATATTCAGATGGCAGCGTGAACAGAGAATGTAGCGAATCTGCGAAGAACCAAGCGACATCTGTACGTCATAACTACGTACCATTAATTATTATGTACTAATTTTCCATTAGTTTGTCACTCTTGCTAAGAGCGTCGTTCAGTAAACAGCTCACTCAATAAATGGTGAATAATCGTAATTCTGTGTTTTAATTCTAAACCGTAATTTTAGTGAAAACATCCGTTTACTTTCCCTGTAGGCAATAACGCTACAATTGGTCACCCTAACAAAAGAACACATTGTGTAAAGGAAGTGCGTTATAGAATTTTCTAAAGACTTAAAATGGCGACGGGCCAACAACATAACCCTGAGGACGATAATTTCGATACCCCGAAATCTCCGCTCAATATTGCGCGCGAATTGTGGCCTGGCAGTGAGCCCCCCCCGCCTTGATTCCATTCGTGACGTGAAATTACCACCATTTTAGGAAACGCAAGTTGAGTTGTGGTTTTCTCAAATTGAATCCACATTTAGCCATTACAAAGTGTACTCGGACATTGCAAAATTTAATGCAGTCGTAACAACGCTGTACATAACAATATTGGCACAAGTGGCAGATGAAGTAAAAAGGCCCCAGCCGACAAATAAATTTGAGGAGCTGAAAAAACAGTTACTGGTACGATTTTCAATTTCACCACAACAACAGCTGACGCAAGTTTTGACGGAACTAGAATTAAATAACCAAAAACCTTCGCATCCATATAGGCGGATGCAGGCATTGGCGGGCACAAAACTACCTGAGGATGCACTACGCGCATTATGGTTAAGGCGGCTTCCAGTCCATGTGCGCGCCATAATGTCGGTCTCTACCGAGAAAGAAGTGACGCCATTATTAGAAATGGCTGACAAAATCGTGGAAGAATTTAATGCAGCGCCAACTGTGATAGCAGCTACTTTGCAGACTCCAGTTCGTTCGGAATCTGAATCTGATCCGATCTTATTGAAAATTTTAAAGCGTCTCGACAATCTCGAAATGAATTCGAAAAATAATCGTTCAAGTAATCGAAATTTCAGTAGACGCAATCGATCGCGCTCACGAAATGGCAATCGAACGACAAACAATCCATCGAACGCAGATATGCAGGAAGCAGAAGCATCACGCATCTGCTACTATCATCGCATATATGGAGATAAGGCCATTCACTGTCGAAAACCCTGCCAATATCAGTGACAGGGAAACTAACTGCGTCATCGTCAGAAGCGGTCAGCGGTGACGTCCACGAAAAGAACCGT
This sequence comes from Odontomyia ornata, assembly GCA_963969285.1. Classification (NCBI taxonomy): domain Eukaryota; kingdom Metazoa; phylum Arthropoda; class Insecta; order Diptera; family Stratiomyidae; genus Odontomyia; species Odontomyia ornata. The sequence continues at coordinate 125,542,302 of OZ017740.1, forward strand.
TTATCTATCACCGAGAAAAATACGGGAAAGGTATTCTTAGTGGACACAAGCGCGGAAGTCTCGGTAATCCCTTGTCATGGAAAACTGAAAAAAACGGTACGGAATTTGTACGCAGCAAACGGGACAACGATTGCAACTTTCGGCAATAAAATACTATTGCTCGATTTTGTATTGCTGCGGTTGAACAACCAATCCTGGGAGCCGATTTTCTACGGCATGTCAATTTGCTGGTGGACGTAAAGCGTAAGCGATTAGTAGACGGAAATAATAATTTACAAATGAAGGGAATAATTCCAAATAATTCCACGAGTTCTATAAGGATGATAAAAACAGGAACGCCATTTTACCAAATCTTATCTGAATTTCCGGACATCATAAATCCAGCAGTCAGTACAACCACTCGCGATACGGTGCTCAAACATCATATTATCACCTCCTATCGCTGAAAAAGCCCGTCGTTTACCGCAAGATAAATTTCAATCCGTGAAAATGGAATTCGAGTTCATGATGGATAAATGCATATGTCGCCCTTCGAGAAGCCCATGGGCCAGCCCTCTTCATTTGGTTCCGAAGCAGTCAGGAGAATGGAGACCGTGCGGCAATTATAGAAGGTTGAACGCTGTAACCATCCCGGATCGATATCCGATTGCCGGCGTTGAGGATTTTACCCATAATTTGAATGGAAAAACGATATTCTCGACAATCGACCTTATACGCGCTTATCATCAAGTTCCAGTTGCGGAGGAGGATATTGAAAAAACAGTTGTAATTACACCTTTTGGTCTTTTTGAGTTCCTAAAAATGCCTTTTGGACTCAGAAACGCACCACAGACCTTCCAAAGATTTATCGACACTGTACTATCTGGTTTAAATTACTACTTTGGCTATCTGGTTGATATAATAGTCGCATCGAAGTCGGAAGAGGAACATAAAAAACACATTAGAGAGATATTCCAACGATTTAAGGAAACCGGCATCAAAATTAATCCTGCGAAATGAAAATTCGGGAAATCTGAAGTGCTGTATCTGGGATTCATAGTTAACAAGGATGGAATTAAACTGCTAACTGAGAAGATGGACATAATCCTTAAATACGAAAAGCCGCATATGATCCACAATCTACGAAGATATCTGGGAATGCTGAATTTCTATCGGAAGTTTTTGAAAAATGCGGCGGAGATCTTAGCGCCACTAAATGAATTCTTACATGAGTCACGAAAAAACGATAAAAGGCCAGTAGTATAGACTCCTAGTGCGGTTGAGGCTTTCGAGAAGAGCAAACAGTTGTTGGCGGACGCAACAATGCTAATGCATCCGGTAAAAAAACGCACCTTTAGTAATCACAACGGATGCGTCGAGTTTCGCTATGGGAGCCTTAGGGGAGCAATTAGTGGACAATCAATGGCAGCCACTCGGATTCTTTAGCAAGAAATTTAATAAGGCGCAATTGAACTATAGCATTTACGACAAGGAACTACTAGCCATCTACTCTGCAATCAATTATTTTCGTGATCGAGTGGAAGGACATCGAGTTTTTATTAGAACAGATCACAAGCCATTATGCTACGCGTTTAATCAAATGTCGGCAAAAGCATCGCCCCGACAAGCGCGTCAATTGGAATATATATCGCAATTCACCACCGACATAATTCACGTCAAAGGGGACTCCAACACAGTTGCTGATGCACTTTCGCTAGTCGGCGCAAATGCAAGGAATACCTCAATCGATTTAACAGAGGTAGCTAAAGAGCAGGAAAAGGATGAAGAACTTAAAACGTTATTGAGTTCTGAAACTTCACTGGACCTGAAAAAACTAAGGAGGCAAAGAAGTTACCTGTACTGCGATATATCAACAGGAACACCACGACCGTATATACCGAAGGTCTTTCGAAATCAAGCATTTGATTCGGTACATCGACTATCGCACCCTAGTGGAAAAACAACTAGCCGTTTGCTACGAACAAAATTTGTCCAGCCAAATATGAAAAAGGACATAGCCAGCTGGGCAAACGCATGCATTCAATGTCAGAGATCGAAGATTAGCCGACACGTTACAACCTTTCCACTGCAATTCGCAGCACCGGATAAACGTTTCGACCATGTCCATATAGACTTAGTTGGACCGTTACCTATTGTTAACAACTACAAATACGTTCTAACAATGATCGACAGGTTCTCGAGATGGACGGAAGCGGCTCCAATCATCGATATAACGGCAGAAGGACTAGCATTAAGCTTTTATACGCACTGGGTAGCGCGATTCGGAACGCGAAGAATATTAACTACCGATCGTGGGAGTCATTTCGAATCTATTTTATTTAACGCGCTGACAAAGCTGCCAGGGTGTAATCACATTCAGACAACTGCGTATCATCCTTCATCAAACGGCATGATTGAGCGGTTCAATCGATCCTTAAAAGCAGCGTTAATGTGCCACGAAGATACCACTTGGTTACAAGCGTTACCAACTGTCTTACTGGGTCTGCGCTCAGCCTACAAGGAGGATTTAAAATGCTCTGCTGTGGAAATGGTACATGGAACGACTCTGCGAACACCGGGAGAATTTGTCACCGATGAGCAGGCTAATCAAGGAAGTGAACCTGCATTCGTAGAAAAATTCCGAAAAGACATGAAGAATCTTCGACCGACTCCAGTTAACCATCATCGTATTGGACGCATTTTTATCTACAAGGATTTGAAGACATGCAGCCACATTCGTTCGTAATGGTACTTTGAAAAAATCGTTGCAACAACCTTACACTGAACCTTATCGTGTCATAGAACGTTACGAAAAAGCCTTCAAAATACTAATGGACGGAAAGGAATCGATAATTTCAATTGATCGACTGAAACCGGCATTAATGATTTCTCCAGACATCGAGGAAACAACGCCATCACCTTTCGTCAATTACGAGGAGAGAAGACAGCCACTACTTAAAACATATTCTGGTCCACGCAAATCAACAAACAACAAACAAGTGACATTTCAATTTTCTGATTGACAATTCTTAGGGGGAACGTATATGTAGCGAATCTGCGAAGAACCAAGCGACATCTGTACGTCATAACTACGTACCATTAATTACTATGTACTAATTTTCCATTAGTTTGTCACTCTTGCTAAGAGCGTCGTTCAGTAAACAGCTCACTCAATAAATGGCGAATAATCGTAATTCTGTGTTTTAATTCTAAACCGTGATTTTAGTGAAAACATCCGCTTACTTTCCCTGTAGGCGATAACACTACAAGAAGCACACCACTGGAGAGCACCGAAAATTTGGCTTCCAACCTTACACGTTTGCCTTAAAATAAACGCGGTAGACACAAGTAATAGCTAAACAAAGGCACAGCGAAAATGAGACACTTTGTTATAGCGTATGTAAACACGTACCAGTTCTTGTATTATAATATTGTACGGGTAGCAATCTGGGCCATTTCATTTTGAATCTGTGGCGAAGTGCAGTTCTCCTTCCAGCATAAGAAATGCTTTTAAACAGGAACATACTCAGAGGGAAGCCTTAAAAGGGCATTAAAATTTCCATTGCCGGCTGCACTGTCTCAAATAGCGAGACCCTGCTGGCCGAGGAAAAGCAGATTGCCAACAGAGCAGTCCTTGCTTGCACCTAGTTTTGTATGGATACTCCAGAGAGTTGTGAAGTGATAGGTACAGAATTTGATGTTTGTGCTGCTATAATCCGCACACAATCCTTGTAGTAGGTAGAGTAATTATGCTTTTCAAATAGTTCATGTCCTTTTTTAGGGTATTGTAAAATCATTTTGCAATACCCTACTAAAATTGCGTCCTGTCTGTCCGTCCATCCGTCCGTCCGTGTATCACACCACTTTTTCTCGGAAACTACATAAGCTAGAAACATAAAATTCTGTAAGTAGGTGTAAAGTGATGCCCTCTTCAAAGTTTCATTACAAAAAAAATGTATATGGTGTTCAAGGGGGGTCTCCCACGAAAAAAAAAGTTTAATCGCATGTAGGCAATATGGGTATCAAATGAAAGGTCTTGATGAGAACTTACCAAAACAGGTCTTAAACTGAAAAATTTTGCTTCGAGGGGTGCAGGGGAAAGGGAAGTGCACGAAAATTTTGCGTCCCCCCCTCTCCTTTGACCCGAAAAATCTGAAAAAAATCACAGAAGTGTAACTTTAAGAGTACAAGGGTAACAAATACCTTAGAAGTCCTAATTTGATCAACTTTGTTAATAATAGTACATTTTATAAATTTTGTGTTTTTGCCTATAAAATCAAAATGGGACCCTTAAATTTCATAAAAACTACAATTTAAGTTTTCAGAAAGCAATTGTATGTGGTCTGAAAATTTCACAATAATCAAACAATAAACAGCTAATTATAGCCGATTGAATATTTAACAATTACAACAACATTAACACGTGATACTAGGGAGATACACGTTTGCAACGGACCTAGCCACTATAAATATGTAGGAATATTGATAAAAATTTTAGAAATGGTTGGTAGTATTGATTTGTTGTCATGACTAACTAAGCGATGGGGTCAAAATATTTGAAACAAAATGGCGGCGAATATAAAAATATAATAACCATAATAGTTCTTCCAACTCAATTTATGGAATCTGTATATTAGTCAGGCTTTGATATGCAGAATATATCGTTTGATTTACTAATTCTTTTACAATACTGGCAGGAGCACTCTCCTGCTACTTCAACTTTTTCAGTTTAAAATACCGAGCTCTCCAGTCATGAGTTCTGAACATACCTTATCGATGGCGTCTACCTGACTTGATGACAACAATTTATCGTTAAGAGCCATTTTACAATGTAAGCAAACCATGCTTTTAGTTGAAATCTTGTAATACAGCTATGGGAACTCTTTGAACCACTTGACCTGCAAAAAGTGGTTTCGGCGTCCATCATAAAATGGTTGGATTATGTCCGAGGACGGCTGATAGCCTGTTTTGTCAGCACAATCTGTAAGAAAACCCTCAGTCAATAAAACAGTATTAATTAAATAATTTCTACTTTTCAGAAACGTTTGGAGGAATAGTGACGGGAAGTTACCCCTTCAAGAATGGTCTCCGCCCTCAGCCTCTATTCAGACTTTCATATAGACCGAAGTGCGTACTTCCAATTCCATTATCTTTATTGGCAGAAAAATTGTTGTTCAGCTCGGCCACAGCAACGTACAAATCAGCATCAAAAGAAGGAATATCACGGGACTCGAACTCTTGAAATCAAAAATGCACATTAAAACATATATCATATATCATCAATTATCGTTTGCAAATCAACTAACCATTCAAAGTGAAAGTAGGGTGTACACCGATTCTACATTTAGCATTTGCTGCGAACAGACATTTTTTTAATCACTCCTGTCAATAATTATTAGAAATTAAATAATTTTTTACAAAAATCAGATGGAAATTAATTTTTTTAAAGGAAAGTCATCACCGTTGAATTATTCGAGCAATTATAAAATACCTGAAGTCTTACTTCTGAAGATGTTTCGAGAAGTGGAAAGGAGATACTCAAGGCTCAACCCCCTTTTGATGAATATTGCCTCAAATCTCGTTGCGAAAGCAGGAGCCCGATGGATGCAGCTTTCAAATAGAACGATCATATCCACTGTCAATAATGACTGGCGAGAAAAAGTTAAAGCGAAGATTCGAAAGAGAGAATAATGAAGAAATGACAAATCGAAAAATTTTATCAGTCAATGAAAACGAACAATTAGCTAAAGCGAATGGACAAAGTCGAGCGAAAATGAAGAAGAAATTGACTTTGACACCCAAGAAAGAAAAAGAAATAAATCAAAAGCTACCGATGAGAAAAACCAAAGAAATCACAACAGGAACCTAATCAAGAAGATGTCCTCCACGTAGGCGAAACAAACGTCAGTACAAATTAATATGCAGCACTAACTGAGCTAGATTATTCAATGAACATTGAAGAGGCCAAAGATAACAAAAAATCTGAAAATTTCTATACCAAACCTGAAAACACATTCATTGAATATTTGAAAATTGAAAATAGGGAGAAAAAATCAATAGTTTTGTCTTCTGATCTATCCGTCAATATTAATAAAAAGACGGAAAAGTCCCACGAATAAATGTGTTTGGGCAAAATAGCAAAGATATGATTTAACTTTTGGCAGCCGAAAATAAATTAAATGATTTTGAAATCAAAAGAGTGAATGCCGACAAACTGACGATTAAAACTTAGTCACTGGTTGACTTTCAGCCAGCAAAAAGCGCGTTGCATTCTGGAGACGTTTCGCATTTTACGTATAACCCGAAGAGCGAGAAAACCCAGCCCTTTTTGTTGAAGGGTCTGGACTGCAGAGAAGACACAGTTGATCTCGTTTAGGTGCGTAAAGTAGTTACACGAGAAATAGAAGTGATTGCAGTTAAAAACTTTGCAACAAGGAGATCGATTATCGAACGTAAGAATTTGCCTTTCTAGTTAGTCCAAATTTCGAGCAAAAGCAGTACAAGTGCCTGTCAAAAAATAATGTACTTAAACTTCCGAGAGGTGAGATGAAAATGCCTCTAGACGAGTGAGGTCAACCAGTGGTGCAGGTGCCAAATATTTGGCTGCCAATTGTGCCATGAAATACTCGTACAGATATGTAAAGTGTAAGGATGTCCATCCCCCCGGCGAATGCAAATTGGCTCAGACGGAGCAAAAGAAAAACTATATTGTGTGAAATGCGGTGTCTTTGGTTATCCAACATCATATTGAGGATGCTCCTGATATCAAGATGCAAAGGAAAAATTAATTCCAAATTAAACACAAGTAGACCACAGTTGATACTTTCCAACCTCGTCAAGCCCGGGGTATCGTTTGCACTCGCTGCTTGAGGACCAGCAGGCAACAATGTAAATAATGTAAGTGAGAACAATGAACTGCTTATCAAAACCTATCAACAACTTGAGTCACATTTGGCAAGAATGAACAATCAAGATGCAATAATTAATTTTTTTTTTCAACGTTTAGATCAACACTTCCCTAAATAACTTGTCATCCAGTCACATCCCCACGGAGAGGCTTCGTCTAATCACGATCAACCTTAAATCCATTGTGAGTCTACATAAACGTGACTGTCTCCTGGAATTCCTCATCAAGCAAAAGCCTGACATCATGCTTCTCACTAAAACACACCTCAATTCATGGAACTCCATGACATTCAAGGATTTTGAATTCATAGGAAACGATAAGAGGAGCGGTGATGGGGAACGTGGCACCGGGATATTGGTTAGAAGACCCTATTGTTTCCAAAATATTGAAAACGTTGAGTTCAAGTATTTTGAGTCTCTTGAAGTGTTCATTATCAAAATGTCACTGCCAGGTAGCGATAACGTCTTCGTTATCTCTGCCCATACAACTGGTCGAACCGTTCTCAAGTTCAAGGAGGAGCTCAATTCCTTGTTTAAAATATTTGGGCTGCATAGTTGAGTCCGATGACCTGAATGCCAAGCATACATCATGGCTGAACGCCACCAATGATCCGAGAGGTGTATTCCGGAAATCGTGGATAACAGAGAATACAGGTGCAATCTATATGGGTCGGAGTTCCCAACATACCGTCGGTCAAATTCATACTCGTATTTGAACCTGTGCATTGCTGATGCAAGACTTGAATTCAGCTTTAATAGCCTTCATTGGAAACTACAGGTGCTTCCCGACAATCGCAACCATTACGCAGTTGTAATGAAAATGAATAATCAAAGGGATGATGTCTTCCTCATTTCAGTTCAACATGAAAATCATAGGTTAATTAAAAATACGGGATCGAAAAAGTTTCAAAAGAAGTTTAATCGTGATTACAGGAAGAAATGACCTCCTTTTGAAGGTGGCAACACTTACTCAATGGTTCCTAATGACAGATATCTAACTAACGATGAAATAGACCTCTATTGTTGGAAACGATTGAGAAAGTAGTTCTCAAGATCAAACATCGAAACAATATGGAAGGATATAGAACACTAACCATTGCAAGGTTAAGAAGATTGAAAAGCCTTCTTCTGACATGCGTCACCAGTATTTATCGATGATTTTCGGACTACAACCATTCCTCGTTGGTTTTGTTGAAATTACACTTGAAAAATGTCCGGAACTTAACCATTCAGCCAGCATTCAATGGGCGGGAAAACTGCGGGGTATCAGCCCACAGGACCCAGATGGCATTTTCACGAAAGTGAATAGCTTATTTCGTAAGAAGTGTTGAGTGCAGGTATCGAATCTTGAAGTCACTAGTGATGAGATAAATCTTCTCGATAGGGCTGGTATCGAAATTAATAGTACGACTCCCGATAGAAATGGAAACAGGATTATATGTGAGGTTTGCAGAAACTTACCCTGATTGGAACACACTTTGAATTGGTTCGTCTACCAAATTCTATGAGAGGAAATCAAATATTTACAAAGGTCGGTCGTTGAAGCAAAAGTTTCCGACTTCAAACCAAGCCTGAACGACGAATTAATTCTTGATGCCAATGAAACATTAACATGTGACCTGATACTCATCTTGTATCTTATTGATTATTTTATCAGCTATAAAAACGTGTGCTTCATATTTGGTAGAATAAACAACAAAAAATCATGTGGTATTGACTGTATTCCAAATAAAGTTCTCCGGCATTTGTCTGAGGTTGCAATTAGGAATTATTGCATATTGTTCAACAACATGTTGAGCAATTTATATTTCCCAAATGAGTGGAAAATCTAAGGTATTTCATCGAGCCCTAAAATTTTTCGCCCAATCCGCTTGCTGCCTAAAATCAGCAAAGCGTTTGATACTAAACGAAGCACTAAACACCAACAATGAGAAATATGAGCTGATGCCAAATTGCCAATTTGGTTTTCGTGCCAGCCATTTGACCATATATGCGATAACAAAAGTAGCCTCAGACATCCGTTGGAAACTAAACAATAAAGAATATGTTGAAGCGTGTCTCATTGATATAGAGAAAGCCTTCGATACGGTGTGGTTAGATGGACTAATTTTTAAACTACTTTTACATAGGGTCCCCAGATACCTTGTCGCCATGATGTGCAATATTATATGGAAAATCATTTATTGGAACTGATGGAAATCTGACGATAATGCGTAAATTCAAGATCTTATGTTAAATGGTCTACGGCAGGCAACAGTTACTGCGCCTCTGCTTTTCTCGATATTCATCTGCAGGCTATTAAACGGCTTTGATTTGAACGTCTCATCAACACGATAATTGGTAGCGTTTGCTGATGATCTGATCATCTATACGGCAGACCAAAAGGCTTCAATAGTTCAGAGTAATCTTAAAAAAATGTTTAATGATGTGCAGCTCGACAATTGGCTAATGAAAATCAATGCGCAGAAGTGCGATACAATTTTATTTCGGACCATGCTGTGGGGGGGTCAGTCAAGACGTGAAACGTAATTGGAAGGGTTTCTACATTATGGCTGGTTAGGGTAGCTCAGAATTATCCCCACATAAATCCTGTATTCGAAACGTCGGTGTTCATCTTGGTGAGTATCTATACTATACTGAATAATATAAATCATGCTCAGTAAAGCACAGAGAGTAGTCATGGCCCTTCGACGACTCTTTCATTCCAGACACATTGATCAAAATTATCTGTTACAAGACCCTGCTTAGACCAGTTTTGACATATGGATATCAGATCCGGTGCAACCAGAGTACTATGAAAAGATCCTTCGAAAGGAAATGTCGTCGTGCATGTACTGGTTTGTGCAGAAAGCCTGAGACGGATTGGAAACACTTTATATCGAATAGAAAAACTTATCAAACTACCAACATGACGAGAGTTGCTATCTTCATATTGAAGCTTCTCCCGAATCATATCGCAGTGCAAATCCCTGGATTTCACAGCCGTTCTGCCCTACAGTCGGGTATATTGCGACTTGTCTCGCTACTGGCTTCGTTTCTCCAGAAACACTCGTGTATTTGGACATGAATCGATATGTTTTTGATTCTGCTGGCATCCCAATTTTATATATCACATGTATAGACAGGCCACCGATAAGAAAATAAAATATTCTCCGAATTTGAGTTCACGAGACCATCAATTTCAATTGAGATACTCATTTGTTAGACTCGTTGAGGCTCGTCGAGCTGAGACGGAGCAATCTGGGTATCGGTGACTGAATGACAAGAGAGTTTATTTTCTGTTTCTCGTTAGTTAGTTTTTGAGTTTCACCTCCTTATTGGTACATTTAGTGTTGTTGTTGTTGTTTGTGTTTAAAATTAGGGATAGGTTTCAGCATTTCGGATAGGTAGAAGGAACGTTTATTGTAGATATTATGTTTAGAGATAAGGTTTATGCTTAGGCTTGGGATATTGTGTCAGCATTGTATTAGTATAGGACAAGGTTTTTGCTTGAATTTGATTAGAACTAGGTTATAATATATTAGGTGTAAAATAAAAATTCACCGTTGTGTTGAAATTGTAAATAATGTTTGAATAATGTTTGTTGGTTTTTCTCCTTTTTTCAATGGAACCATAAAGTATGCAATAATTTTAATTAATTTTAATTTGATATTGTATTTTTGATTAAATGTTTTTGATTGATAACGTATGAACTTAGAGAGCCATTTGGGCCAATAAGTTTTAGTGTTTTTATTGTTTGGAATGAACTTTATATTCTTTGAAAATTTATAGCGAATAATATTGAATATAGCGCTTTTTACTATTTCTTTAGGATCTACGCCTGTCGTATGTGACCTTGACACCGTATTGTACAGCACTGTTTCCTCCGTTACTGGCGCATCAGCATGGGCATGATCGGCTGTGTGTGTGCCGTCTGCAGCCACCTACATACGTCCTGTGTCCATAAAGGAGAAGGCATGAATATAGTAGTTGTAGGTATTGTCTCTATTCATAGATTTCAGAGAGAATGGATACGAAATGCATCGAGAGAATTGAAGCACTTTATCATGTAGCGTGAAGTTGGTGCGTTATTTGCTGTTGATTCGAATTTCAAATAAATTTGACGGGACGTCTCCCACTATTTTTCGCATCTTGAACTAAATCAATTTTCCGTGCGGGTATTCTAACTTGAACGATGTTAAAGATTGAGCATGACTTACCCTACGAAGGATACGTCCCTGACATGCTTCCTAGAGCTGTTTTTATAATCCCACACACATCACTACATTTTTCATTTTTCGACACAAAAACACTCGCGATCCGTAACAAACTTTTCAGTTTGATCAATTATCACATTTGCAACACTTTTACACTAGATTCAACACGGTTTATCTTAAAAAAATTGTTTTGTGTGCAATTTCAAATTAACCTTGATTAGACGCTTCCCATTAATGTTGAATTTTCACAAGTCATATGTTTTCAATCATATGGTTGATATTTTGTTGACAATTCGGGGGTTAAGCTGTAACAGGAGTGGGATTTTCGTGAGAGCAACTAGAGAGCCACTTAAGTGTGTGCATTCTCTAGCGGCGTGAAAGGTAGGGGGATTTCAATTCGCATGCGAGAGGAAGGCATGTATGGAGTAAAAGTACTTCACTCACGTATGGATGAAAATAAGCTCATTTCGCGACCATTACTTTATATGTCTTTGTCTCTATTACTGTAGTAGTTCTTATTTCTCCTATTATTGTAGCTATCACTGATGTACCTCTGTTCGTTTTTCCTATAATATCTATCCCTGTTATTGTACTGAGTGCTACTACTCCTATCACCATCATTTCTGTTGTTGTAGCGTTTATTTTTCTTATATCTCTTTTTCTATTGTCGCTGTCAATACGCATAAAATTGTTTAAAGGTTGTAGCTTAGAAGTTTCCAATTCCAAAACCAAAGATACAGCTTCACCAAAGTTTTGTACTCTAGCTGAAAAGATTGTACTTTTTAGTTGGTCATTTAAACCATACTTAGGTTTCGTACTAAAATTACAAAACCCTATTGAAATCACGACCTGTTCCCGTATGTCCATCCATCCGTACGTCTGTATATCACAGCAGGCTTTTTCTGAAACTAGAGAAGCGGTCAAACTTCTTGGAAAGGTCAGAAGTGATGACTTCTTGAATGTTTTGGGGTGGGAAATTTTTTTAGAGAGTTTCAAGGAGGGTTGACCCTTAAAAAAATGTTTATCAAAGGTAGTCAAATGGGGTATCGTATGAAAGATCCCAGTGAGGTCTTTTCAAAACAGGTCTTAAAATAACGTTATCAGTGTCGAGAGTGGCAGGAGAAGTGGTCCCTTAAAAGTTCCTTATATACTTTAAGTTTCAATAAAATTGACAGTTCCCCGATTACAACATTTGCATTTTCCCCGATTACAACAATCATACACGATTTTTCTCCTAAATGGGCTTCCTATCGAACTAGACACTACACCATTGATGGGATCTTCTCCAAATTTTCAGATAAGATGCATAACAAATATATGTGTACATTTGAAATTCCGCTTAGCCAATGATTTTCGCATGATTGCAAATATGTAGGCTGGTTCTTAAGTTAAATCCTTCTATGTCTGCATATCATAGGTTAAATACAAAACCCTTCTGACATGAACGTAGTTCTGTCTACCCAACTTGAATATCGTAAGATCGTAGCTATCATTGATGTTAGTGATGATATTTGTTCAACATTTGATGCCTAATTTCCTAATATTTGAATCTGTAACTGATTCAGCTCACAAATTAATGATATAATTTTATGCTTCTAAGCTGTTACGCTTGATTTTTTCTGCGCCATATTACTTAGCTGGGTATGTAACTGCATTGCATACATGCATTTTTCAAAGCCTCAAAAGAAATAATACTACTGTTACTTATGGACAATTTGAAAGATGCGCACAGTTTTACATTTTTTACAAAATCTATGAGTAACACATTGTCATTAGCTGTTAAGGTCGAGTTTCTACTATTTTCAAAAACGACCAACATTTCGTATATATACGAGTATTTTCCTTCAAAAGCCAGAACTATCTTTATCGCAGATTCTTGTGAAAACCATTCTGAAGTTTTCCTCTAAAATTGGTAAATTTTCCCCTAGATCTTCTTGAACACTATCGGTATCAACTCGTATCGACTCGATATCTTGCTGTATATACGAGTATGCTTGTCTTACTAGTTGCAACCAGATTTTTCCTTCAAGAATTGCTGCCTGAGCCCTAAATTTGAACTTCAAACCTAGAAATTCTGAATCATGCTTTGAAACACTTGGTAAGATAGAATTAAACTCCTCCTTGTGAGTTTTCAATTAACGCAATTTCTATAAAAGTGTATCAATGGTATATGAATTCCTTTTTTTAGGTTTCTCAGAGATTTTTCGTTATCATCAGTAATACATTTCAATTCACCCATTAGATAATTCAAAAGATAAAAATATTATGATTATCCAATTCGTGCAAAATTAAATTCTGTATTTAATCTATACTACACATAAACATTTCTATTTAATCTTTTTATAACGTATTACTTATTGTACCTTTCGTAGAAGAAAAATATAAAAATAGCAATAGTGAAAACTGCAGATGTCGAAATTACCTGTCGATATTCCTCGATGATTCCATTACTGTTGTTGTTGGAACATTTGTTACCCATGGTTTATGCCGTACATTTGTTACTTCAGACTTTCAGGTTTTAACGCCAATAATTGCTGTTGGAAATCTTCTCGCTTCACCGTTCACCATTCTGATAGACTTATATATGTACGAGTAGTTTTGCCCGTGCTCTCTTCAACCTTATTTTTCAGGATTCTCTTCGGCATTGTATCTTAAAGATCGTTGACAAATCTTCATTCAGTATTGTTTGACAAATCCTCATGGAAAGACTTACACCGCAACATCGTATCCAAATTGATCAGCTGTATCACTAAAATCAGCGTTCTGTGAGAAATGTTCTCGTACTTTTAGTGCAACTTATGGTGTGCATCGTCGACGTACCGATAGTAAGAACCTGGTTTCACGTTTTGGACCAATAAATTAGCCGCCTAGATCGTGTGATATCACACCTTTAGATTATTTTCTTTGGGTTTACATGAAGTCTCTGGTCTTCAGGGATAAGCAAGCTTCAATCGACGCTTTAGAAGCCAACATTACTCGTGTCATTCGCTAGATATCAGTCGTTATGCTGGAACACGTCGCCCAAAATTGGACCCCCAGGATGGACTATTTACGGCAAAGTCGTGGTCAACACTTGAACAAGATAATATTTAAAAAATAAATGTAATACGTTGTTCTTTTTACTCACAATAAAATGTTTGCTATAGAATTCAACTTTATGCTTCATATTTGAGATTAAAAACCAAACCTCATAATGAATTACCCTATATAAGTTTATGGCGTTGTGGATTTTTCTAAAAATATGTGAAAATTGGTAAGTATTATGCACAGTGAACATATAATGAACAAATTCATATCTTATTTGTTGATTTTTTCAAGAAAGTTGCTGGTGTTAAGGAACTGTTTAGACAACCCCCATTACCGCCTAAATTAGGAGGTGTTTAGGCAAGCCGCATCACTGCCTAAATTAGGAAATATTTAGGCAAGCCCCATCACTGCCTAGATTAAAAACTTTTTAGGCAAGGTCCATCGCTGCCTAAATTAGGAACTGCTTGGGCAAGCCCCATCACTGTATAGTGCTTTCTGGCAAAGGGCTCGTCTTAGAGGACTTACCAGTAAACGGGACGGTATGACGTTTCGTTACTGGGTCTGTTTCGAGTGCTGCTGGCTTTCCTGGGCACTCCCTTGCAAGTTTTTTGGCTTCTTCTAATTGGCACAATTCGGCCAATATGTATCTGGCTGACTGAAATTAAAACAAAAGATGTTCGCTTCCGCTTGGCATGCGGTAAAGCGGTGTGCCGTCTGCCGACGGTTCCAACACTTAGTGTGTGGTGTCGTTAGTGTCAGTTCTTGGACTTATGTTTGTTAGACTTCCTCCAGTTCCGTGTGTGATGGAGATACGATCTCATAAACGTTGTCTATTATGGGTGGTATGAGACAAGACGGCGTAGGTAGAGCAAGCACGTTGTGTTCAAGCTCGGCCACCATGTCTCGGTATGGGGCTCATTAATCGTTCGAATAAGCAACATAGAGCTTCGTACTAGTCTTCTTCTGTCTCCTGTGCCAATTGGTGTCTATTTTGCAGACTTTGATTCAATATGGCATCGCTCTCTACAAGTGTGAATTCACGTGATGTGGCTTGTCTCAAAGTCTTCAAATCGTATGTTGGAAAGGTATCAACGAAACGCCAGAACCACCGGAGAGCTCTTTCAGTGAACAGCATTTGGGTGCATCTGGCAACTAGTCGTATATCTCCTCCGACGTTCATCGAAGTCATGTTCTCTACTCTTCGTAAGAAGTCATCTATTGCTGCAGGATCGTCTTGGCCTGAAAACACCAACTTCCAGCTTGCTAGCTAGAAGGTAGAATAGTCCGTGTGGAACGAATGCGTCCTCTGCTAGGTAGTCGTGATACTGTGGCATATTGGTACGAAGACCATCCTATTTGACGACTTTCTAGCAGGATCGGTGGCGGAAGATCCCAGGTACGAGTATATCAGGGCATTGAGCCATGGCTAGGATCTGTCTGTTCAAACATCTGTCGATCAGGGCTCTGAGAACGCGTGTTATTCCAGTGGTGCAGATTTAATGTTGAAACATTTACTCTTTGCCTATGTTATGAGGCCATTGGGTTGATCACTCCGCTGAGCCTTAGAGGTGCTGGGTCACAAGTTAGGAGTATTGCATGGCTAGCTGCTTGTGTTGTGGCAAGGATCAAAGATTAATCGTTCTCGTAACTCCGGCCTGATTCCCTCCCAAAAGAGACTTAAGAACTCTGTCTCCGATATGGGGCTCATTAATCATTCCAAAAAGCAACATAAAGCTTTGTAGTAGTCGTCGACTATGCCAATTAGTGTATATTTTGCAAACTTTGCTTCAATATGGCATTGCTCTCTACAGGTGTGAATTCACGTAATGCGATGTACCTCATAGTCTCCAAATCGTATGTTGGGAAGTTATTAAGGAAATGCCAGAACCATCGGATAGCTATTCCAGAAAACAGCATTTGGGCGTATCAGGCAACTAGTCGCATGTCTCCTCCCAGTTTCATCGAAGTCATGTTTTCTACTCTTCGTAAGAGGACACCCGTGGTTGCAGGATCGTCTTGACCAGAAAACATCAACTTTCAGCAAGCTATGATGGGTGCCATCTTACATGGTGGAATTGTGCACGTGAAAGGTACTGTGAGATCTTGGTGCGTAGACTTTCTTATTCATCAAATTTCTGGCAATGTCGGTGGTGGGAGACCCCAAGTGTACCAGGGCATTGAGCCATGGTTAGGATTTGTGTGTTCAAGCATCTGTCAATCAAGGCTCTAGGCACGCATATTATTTCATTTACTCTTTGCCTATATTATGGGGCCATTGGGTTCATCATTTCGCTGAGCCTTGGAGGTGCTGGGTCACAAGCTAGGTTTAGAGGTTGCTCTGCGGTCTACCCTTGACGATAAGATAGGGGGCTGGGCCTCCGGTTGTGTAACAGATAGCTGTTCTAATTGTTACCCCACTTGCTCCATACTGGCCGCCATCATCTGCATCACAACCAGCAACTGGGCCATTTCGGGAGTCGATGATGAGGATTGAGGCGTAGGTCCTACTTGTGGTAACGCTCCTGCTCCATCTATATTGCTGAGCGTTATAAGTGGATTCGATTGTCGGAGACTGCTTTTGGGCACTGCTCCACAAGCGATGGAGGGCTAACTCTGCCCTGACTGGGTGGATGTTGTTGCTAGTGGTTGTCGGCATAGAGGGCATCTTGAAGATGTCTGGCGTAGTTAGCCCATTCACAATTGGTGGAGACGATGACCACAAGGCAACGTCTGGCTGGACAATTTGTCCATATGTTCATGACATATCGGTCTGGCATCCGACCGAAGTTTTCTCCTCTCTGGGGACTGGATCCCCAACCCTTATTTGTGGGCCATGATCGTCTTCAGCAAGGAGGCAATCGTCTTAAATATCGCACGCGGCTAATTGGTTATTCTTATTCTTTGTAATCCCTTTCGTCCGGTTACTTCGGCCATTATCACGTTTTCCCCCAGCCAAACAGTTTTGCCCTTTTGACTCCGGTCACCTAGTTATACTTAACTGTGAAAATATCTTGTACTAGGTTTTTGTGATGTGGGCAGCAGAACACCGCTGCAGTTCTAAATGGACATTTTTAATATTTTGAAATCACTGCAACTGCCTAAATTGTGAACTGCTTAGGCAAGCCCACCACTGCGATATTTAGGCAGAGATGGGGTAATGCGTTTCTTTTGGCGTTAAGGACTAATGCGGAATCCACATTAGGCCCCAATGCATGCCGAATTAGGACCTGATGACTACCTAAATTGAATTTCTACTCGGGTAGCTGAAGAATATAGTGCAGATGAAGTTCTATCCAACATAAAGTATCTATGATTGATTGTTGTGAATAATGCACTTTCAAACCTTTGTTTGGCTAAATTCATACTATATATTCGATGGTTTCCTACTCACGATGTGTGTTCCCGTCTGTTGAAGTCAGAGCTTTTTTTTAGTGAGAAATAGAAAAAGAGTTGTTCAACCTCTCATAGAGTGTACGACAGGCTCGTGTCTTCTAGATAATGAAACTGGTCGTCTGTTCCGTGGTTTACAGCGCTTATCGTTTGCCTTGCACCATAGGTATACGATAAATACAACGAGTACGATGAGATCCAGATATCCAATGGTATATTGATGGATATTGTGTGCATTCAGCTGACTGATCCAGGAAAGATCTTATGCCTGCAGTCACCCTCGTAACTCGTTGATCTCGAATGTGTAAGTCTGGAAGTGGACGGCGGTGTTGTTGACTTGCACGGGCTCCTGCTTGCTACTTTCCACGCTATAGTGGACACATGTATATGACGTTCTTATTTGGCTCTCGTAAATGTGATAACCTTGAATTATGACCGATTTGGACTGAAGAATGCAGTCCGGTTATATCTAAAGAGTACCAGCGCCTTGTAGCTTTAGTGTAGAGGTGTTGTCGCCACACACAAGGTGGGTAACGATTTGGCTGGTAAACGCATAGATCTACTCGTTGAAGTCCGGAATGTTGGTCCAAGAGAATAAGGGGTGAAGCTTAGTTAAATGACACTCGGTAGCAGACAGAATACCCTACAAAAGTACAACCTCGCAAGTGCTCACATTGGCTTCCTTGTTATTCAAACAACGTATACTCGAGCTTAGTAAGTGGTAAGTATAAGTCACGATGTGGGCCGATGAACAAATACCACGCAGTCGGCACTATAGCTATAAGGTGGTTATACTTCACCGTTGGTATCGATAGAAGCCTGTATAGTACAAATTTCGACGTGCTAATAAGTGAAATCCTTAGCTCAAAGATGATGAAGTCAGTGGTCCCCTTGGCTCTTATTGATGTTATCTGGAACTATTTGCAATGAACTTTTTTCTCAAAATTCGTGGGAGACACGGGTGCCGATTGTATGGCACAAGCGTCAGCGAGCTATAAACAAATCCGAGCTCAGCTGACTAGCTTCGCTTAACGACCACGTACGCGTGCTTGTCGACTAGCTATTTGCGGAATCATATGAGGCGGGTTCTTGTCGAGCCATGAAGCTACACTACAAAATATTTATTACTTGTACTCCGCTCTACGAGGCGTATTGATCAATTTTTATTATCTTTAGAAATGTTCTATTATGTGTCAATTAAGCTACTCTACAGTAATTCAAAATTTCTTTTTTGTTTTGTCTTCTTAAAGTTAGTGGACGCGGAGGCTTGAGATAAACGCAAACACTCTACAAAAAGTAATCGTTACTTTCACCGAAGAAGATCGTTGCATTACAAGGGGATTGTCAAATCTAAAGATGTTGAAGTGGCTGAAGTGAACCTCTCATCTCTGCGTAAAGGATGGAAACTTGAAGGATGTAGTTAACTTTAAACTAGTAAAACAACAAACCAAGCAGTTTCAACGGGGTGACCACCTTATCTCTTCAGGAGCAGCCACTCCTGATCACCACGGGGCTGCTCGACTGCTTATGTTTATTGCAGGGCAGTCTCTTCGATGCGGGCCCAGGCATGGAGAGGCTGAAGGATTTTGCTCTACACTAGTGAAGAAACAATTTTTTCCGCAGTGAAGAGATGGTTGTTATAATTTTAGGCCCCTCCCCTTGAATACAAGTCCCTGTCTTCTACGAAAGTATGCTAATAAAAACCGCTAACCAATCATAAAAACAAATCGGGTCTCGGTCAGGACTAATTGATGATGCGGATTTTATCGCTACCGGTCATCAGATTAGCTCCCAGCAAAAACTGACGCAATTTCAAGCAATGTATTTAAAAACCCCTGGCATCATCAGTTTGTTCAAAATTGGAACTGTCCGACTTCAAACTGTATAAAAATGTGCAAACCTTTCTTTTGGTAACATTAAGGGACGCACTACTCTATAACATCATCGGCATGTTCAGGTGACAGAGCCACCACGAACGAAGAACTCCAGAAGATGCTATAGACCTTATTATACCGAAGACAAGACAAACAACACCAAAAGAGAGTTTATCGGTGACTCTATCTTTACTTTACAGAATCCTCCAAAGTATGCTACGTTAATATCAAATGGTGAGAGCGACAATAAAAATTGAATCGGTTCATCTGCCGACAGCAAAATTAAAAATTTGAGAACTCGAAGGAGAGTGGTGTTGTTTCCCCTTCGGGCCCCACGTTGGGCGCCATTTGTAATGGTTTTATGTCTGAGACCGGACGAGGAACCGACCTCTCATTGGTTATAGACGTTAAGTCTGAGTAGTGCCAACGGATGGTACCCACCGGTCAACCAATCCGTGCACCGTAATCCATTCACGCGATGGCTGCTTGTCGGCCAGCTAGATCGGAGAGGATTTCAGTCGAGGGTCTCCGAATGGATTACGCTCATCTACAATCTTCAGCCACCAATACATGCCCGTTTTCAAACGCGTCACAAAACAAAACCATATGGAGAGGAAACCTACTTTACGTTACTCCGTATTTCTTCATTTAATCATTCAAGGACAACAATCTAATTTTTACTTCGCGTTCCCGAATTTCTGACGCGGTACCGAAAAATATGCTACGCTAATTCAACCCGACGAAAGCTACGCTAATAAAACGGCAAAACAACAAAGGTACCGCGTGCATTGCCAGTACCTCCCCTGCAAAATCGGCTGATATGCAATTCACACTGGCTCCCGTATCGACTAAACCTGACAATCGTTTTTGCAGGAGGTGTACTGACGCATATGGTCCACCGTCATCCCTCAATAATTCGTCTAAGTGTATGTCCTTCAGCACCTTCCTCGACTGCCTGACCCTTCTCCAGAAGCTCCGCATCCGACGCGTGGCTCGCTTTCTTCGCGGTGGAACAGTTGTAGCCAACTCCTCATGGAAGATGCGCTGTCGAGTAGCCAAATAATTCCGCAGTCTGACGTGGAAGGGTTGGTCATGCCAAGGAACCTTCCCCTGGATATCTTTTCCCTGCACGTCCCCCTCGACAAAGGCTGCGTCGGTTGTGGAACTTCGGGAGAACTGTGTTTGGCGGTGCGAGTCAGCAGAATTGGAGTCATGTCTGGGGCTTGGTCATAGCTAGTGATGGGGTCAGCATTGGTTCGTCCGGGTTTTAGGAGTGCCGACGGGTGGTCGCGGCACTCGCTGGCAAGTTTTTTTGCACTTTGCAATTTGCGCAATCAGGTGCGTACGTGTCTGCCTTCCCGCATCGGTAACAGAAGAGCGTCGGTTCCGCTGGACAGGCATAGAACCGATGCCCCGTTTGTCGGCAGTTCCAACAGACCGTCGGGCTTGTAATTGCTTCAAGGGATGGTCGATCAATCAATGCTGGGCCCTCAAGCTCCTGTGGTGCTCCGCTCCTCGGGACTGGTACTGGGTCAGCAAGTAGGTGGTCCGCTGCCATCAACTCCGCGGTGTGATGATTTCGGGGATTTGGTCCCGTTATGCGAAGTTGTGGACGGAAGGTACCTCGCTGCTCATCCAGTTGTTCTTGCCTACGGGCATGGAGGCGTAATCCCTGTATGGTGTTGATGGAAAAATGCAGAAGGCTGTTCTGAAGCTCCCAACGCATAGTCTCTCTGATAATTTCTACCAGTTCGTCCTCGGGCAGGGTTGTTCGTAAGCGAGTGCTCAATCTCACTATGCTTGTGTAGTACTGGTCGAACGGTTCGTGAGCGCCTTGTTTCCGTTTCTTTATTTGTTCCCTTAGTTCTCTTTCCGTGAAGCCGTCATCAAATCGATTGCGGAAGGCTGCACTGAAAGAATCCCAAGTGGGACGTGGCGTCGACTCCTTAAAACTCCAGTACCAGTCGGCAGCATCTCCGCTGAACAAAAGGTGGGCATGCCGGAGGAAGGCCGAGAAATCACCTCCCAGGGTGCTGGATACTAACGCCTGAATCCTGAAAAGGAACCGGTCCGCTGATATCATCGCGTTGAAACCCGTGAAGTTCAGGTGCTAACTCCCCATGATACGAGGCTTCGGGTCTCGGAAGGGTGTCAATGTGTTCCCGGGGGGAATCACATCTTCGATTGACCTGCTGTAAGGGACTGCCTCGGGGACTGGAGGTACCAACGGAGGTGCGGTGCTGTGTCGTGGTCGATACTCGGGAGCTCTGGGGTCCATTCCCGAGTTCCTTGGAGGTAGGGTCCATTGATCAGATGGTCGAGAGTGGGGCATAGCCACACTGGGATTGGGCTCTCAGCCAAGCGGAGTTCTCGCGCGGCTGGGTGGTTGGCTCATCGGGAGGTTCTGGAGCCTTCCCTCTAAGTTGCCAATCCTCTCAGACATATCTCGCATTAACGCCACGAGTGTGTCAATGGAGTGGGTGGAAGGCGCGGGTGTAACCTCGGCCGTGACAACCGCAGCAGGAACTTCCCCGCCTACGGCTCCTTGCAAGTCCATTAGTGATTGGGGTGGTTCGGCATCTGGGACCCCTTTCGCCACTGCTCCACGCGTTGGGACGGGCGTTCCGAGGGGAACGTCTACGGCGGTCCGCTCTATGGTTCGCCGGCATAGTGGGCAAAGCTCGGACGTTAGGGCGAGCTGTTGGACACAGGCACGATGGAAAAGGTGTCCGCACTCCAATCGCACGCTGTGTACGCCCTCCACGACGTCTTCAAAGCAGATCCCGCAGTTAGCTGGTTGGACCGTTTTGGATCTGGAGTCCGCTTCGTTGCCATGTTTGTTTATGCTGTGTGTGGTTGGTGCTAGTATTACTGAAAAAACAATATAAAATATAATTACTCCTACTATAACCCTAATATATAAGTGAAAAAAACTTACTACTAAATTAGTGGCCGATAGTGGCGAGCTAGTAATAGTGGGGGGGAAAAAAAATATTTGACAGCCACTTTCCTTTCCAGCAGTCGACTCCTCCAAAGGGAAATGAGAGTGCGTGGTAGTCTGCCGGAGAAAGGGTGCTTTCGGTCGATTTACGATAATTAACCCCATACCCACATACATTACAAAAAAAACCGTCTCTAAACTACGTTAACTGACTCGACGAGACAAGTGGTAGAGCTACCGTAACAGTTTTATACGCGGTCGAAATTCCCGACGCGTGGAAGCATTCCGGGCTCCGCAACTCCGGCATACGCCACCGAACGTTGAACCGATACCACTCGTCTATCACGCATACGAAATAAGTAGAATCCTTCCGCGACATAAAGGCAAGGTATCCTTCTATTTTCTTGAGAGTCCAGGCCGACAGGAGAAACCCCATCTGGCTGACAGTTCCATCAAGAAAATAGAAGGTCCTTACAGGGATTAGCCTGGGACAACACATCGGAAGGATTCTGTCACGAAAAAAAAATCAAACAAAGGAGAGCGGAAGCTACAACTCTCGTGAAGCGACTGCTAGTGTGTATCACACAACTCCACTGCTCCTGTTTGTGAGGCTCGAGTACCAAAGTACCTTACATCCTCCGCAAAGGACCAACTCGTCAGAAGACGCGAATCTCTTATCCCCTTAGGATGTTTTGGCCCCACGTTGGGCGCCATTTGTAATGATGTTAGAAATGTCCGTGTAGTACACGGGTGCCGATGGTCTGGCACAAGTGTCAGCGAGCTATAAACAACACCGAGCTCAGCTAACTAGCTTCGCTTAACGACCGCGTACGCGTGCTTGACGACTAGCAATTGCGGGATCATATGAGGCGGGTTGTTGTCGAGCCACGAAGCTACACTACAAAATATTTATCACGCGTACTCTACTCTACAAGACGTACCGATCAATTTTTATTATCTTTAGAAATGTTCTATTAGGTGTTAATTAAGCTACTCTACAGTAATTCAATGTTTTTTGCCTCGTTAAAGTTAGCGGACACGGAGGCTTGAGACAAACGCAAATATTACACAAAAAGCAACCGTTACTTTCTCCGAAGAAGATCGTTGCATTACAAGGGGAATGTCAAACCTAAAGATGTTGAAGTGGCTGAAGTGAACCGCTCATCTCTGCGTAAAGGATGGAAACTTGACGGATGTAGTTTACTTTACACTAGTAAAACAACAAACTAAGCAGTTTCGACGGGGTGACCACCTTACCTCTTCAGGAGCAGCCACTCCTGATCACCACGGGGCTGCTCGACTGCTTATGTTTATTACATCATCGCTGATGAAACCAAGATTAAGGAAAGATGGGCAGCATATTTCAAGAACCTCCTTAATTCTCCGCGCAGCTCCAGAGCATCGGAGCCTATGAATGTCTGCGAAGAGCTTCCGTTGGCCCCACAAACTCTGGATGAAGTTCGTTGACTTCAAGCAAACATACGACAGTATTGATCGTAACGTACTGTACCAAATAATGCTTAGCTTTGGCATCCCAGCTAAATCCGTCTTACCAAAATGACAATGACGTCGACGACCTCCCAAGTCCGCATCAATAATCAACTCACCGATGCCTTTGGCACAAATATCGGACTAAAGCAGGGAGATGGGCTGGCCCCATTGCTATTCAATTTAGCTCTAGAGTACATCATAAGGAGGTTACCTGTCGACACGTGAGGTACATTACTATACAAGTCGAACAAAGTAGTAGCCTATGCAGGTGACATCAACATGCTGTCACAGTCATTACCAACCGCCAAAAAACTCTTCCTGAAACTCGACAGCGTAGCAAAACTAGTAGGGCTACAAATTAATGAAAATAAAACTAAGCCCATGACGCAGTCAAGGAAAGATACCTCAAATACAAAAAATATCACACTTGGCGAATACAGTATCGAGAAAATTACTGAATTTGTGTATTTAGGCGCCAAAATAACGAAAACGGGCAATGAAAGAGACGAGATACGCCGAAGAATACAGCTTGCAAATAAAATATTTTATTCAGTATTGACGATCTTGAAGACCAGCTGCATACACAGGAAAACAAAGCTCCATGTATACAAATCTGTGATAAGACCTGTGTTATGCTATGGGTGTGAAACATGGACCCTAAGCCAAGCATCCGCAAATATGTTGAACGCCTTTGAGCAACGGGTCCTGAGGCGAATAATTGGAGTGAAGCTAGACGGGGACCAATAGCGAATTCAATACAACCGTGAGCTGTATGAAATTTTTGACGAACCGAAGGTCTCAACGATTGTAAGAATGCGGAAGCTGCAATGGGCTGGTCACATGAATCGTATGGACGAACAACGGATACCCAAAAAGGTATTCGTTGGGAAAACTGGAGGCCGGAGATCAGTGGGGAAGCCAAGTAAACGCTGGTCTGACTCGGTCGACGAAGACAGTTCACCGCTGCTCGAATCTCGAAATTGGAGGACGCGGTCAATGGACCGAGACAGTTGGAGACGCTATTTGCAGGAAGCGATGGCCCGAAAGGGGCTTTAGTGCTAAGAAGGAGAAGAAGAAGAATTACTTGCTTTGACATTCATTCATACTGTTTTAATGACTTTGACCATTTAGGGAATTATCTAGTTTTTTTGTAAATTTTTATCTCTGTTACTACGAAATATGTTTTTACTCCAATGCATTTATATCTTTTTTTAAACAAATATAATCATTTTGCTTAAATTATTGACTGATTTTTTTTATGCTGAGAAAGTATCCTGATTGCCTTAAATTATTAATACTATTCGGGGCTACTTGGCACTTGTAAACAACACACAGCACTTGTAAATAACACAAGCACACTTCTTTAAGAGGAATCCCAACTTGAAGCCCTTTTCCACTTCTTCTGTAGTCTTGCGGTCGATAAATGAGCTTCGAATTACAAGTATATCGCTGCGTAGGTTGTATTGATCACCACTTTCCTCGCCCGGGATAAAAATCTCATGATGCCCAGCATTTGCCACATTTAATTACTTTACTTCGGGGCACAAATTCGCACTAACTAGATAAAGTTGAAGTGGTGGCTAAGTTGTATATTTTGCAAAAGGGAACACAAATTCTTTGCATCCGGGGATTGAAAATATTGCAAATAACCACAACCAGCGTATTACGGAAAACTTAACTTTTTACTCGGATAATTGATGGAATCATGAAGATATGAATAGAAATGACGAACAACAATAAAAGCCTTTCACCAATCTTTGCACAAAATAGACTTTACCCTACAACGCAGATTGGACTTCTTAAGATTCCCGAGTGACTCGCACCCCAACACATTTTCTATCGAGCGGCCGTTATCCACACCATGCCAACGTCAAGTCCCGGTTCAGTCGCAGTGATCTGTCATCCAACCTTATCACCTGGTTGGGAAATTTGTAAGTAAGTAAGTAAGTAAACTTTATTGAGACTTTTTATAACTTGACATTAGAGAGTATGCTAGTGACTATGTGACATTTGACAGTATATATATGTCAAATAAACTTTGACGGCTAGGAAATATGTATACTTATATTACATCAGTGTTTTTTTTAATCTAAATCCAACCCTAATATAAATTAAATCTATACCTACATCTAACCTAAAACTATAAGCTGTTTAATACAGCACTCGAGTTTACATTTATGTATATTTATCTTGTGGTTTTATTTTATTACACTTATGCACTAACTAAATTTACAAATATTTTGTTTAACCACGGTATGGGTTCAGTTCAGATGAAACGTAAAATGCCAGTTTATTGGTAGTTACGGAATCAATGGGATGGTGGGGGTATTGTTCAACGATTTTAAAGGGACATAGGTAGTAGGGATTATTATTTGTGGTGGTAGGCTCGAAAAGTGCGCGAATACATTGAAGGGGGTGCTGCCGCCACTTCTCTAGGCGTTTTTTAGACATTGCCAACATGTAGTGGAGAATCGGTTCTATCTCCGTATCTTTGTAAAGGATAGAATTCCTCTAGTACTTCTCATTAGGCCGTCTGTATTTGGATAGGCATTTCCTAAGGATCTTCCTCTCGAAGATTTGGATTTCTTCGGCCGCTGTAGGCGAGATTGTTAGCCATGCCGGAAACGCGTAGGTAATGATCGGCCTAATAAAAGTTTTGTACATTAACACCTTAACTTTTCGGACGACTGATTTCAAAGAAAAGAGAGACGAAATAATTGCGCTTTATTGAAAATTTTTCTTGCGTGTCTATTCACCTTAAGTCGATTGTTAAAATGAACTCCAAGGTATTTGATATTTTCCTTGAGAGGGATGATTTCACCAGCAATATGTGCTTGCACATTCCTACTTTGAGACACGGCAAGCGGTGCCCTCTCCCGCTGGCATTTCTGAAACAGATCAGTTCCGATTTGCTGGCATTTATTTCGAGCCCCCAGTACTTCAGATATTGAAAGATGTTGAGAACAGGGTGCTGCAGCTTTATTTGGGCCATCTCTGGGAGGCTATGGGTGACCGTGAGGAGGATATCATCTGCATACATTAGTATATCGATAGTTGAGCAGTTTGGACGTAGGATATCATGAAGGAAAAAGTTGAACTGGGCGGGACCCAGGATAGAGCCTTATGAGACTCGCGATTTGATAGGGATAGGATTTGAAATGAGGTTCCCCAGTTTAATTTGGGATGTTCTATCCGAAAGGAATCTGTATAGGATTCTGAGGATTGCGACCAGACAGTATGCCGTTTTCAATTTGTATTTGAGACCGTTGATCCAAACTGATTCGAACGCTTTTTTCAGGTCTAGAGCCCAGGCACTCTTTCCGCCGAAGATTGCGGGTGACTTTATTGTGCAATAGCATTATTGCATGCTCCGTAGATCGTTCACGTTCAAATCCAAACTGAAAATCGGGGATCAGGGGACTAGTAAATTCGTTCAAGTTTCACAGAATAACTTTTTCAAGGGGCTTACCCATGTTAGGCAAAAGGGAAATTGGCCGAAAATTATTAATGTTACCTTTGTAGGCTGTTTTGGTATTGGTATTAGTTTGCTAACTTTCCAAGGTTTTGGAAAGTATCCATTATTAATACAATTATTGTATAATATCGTCAAGAAGGAGGAGATGGTCTTTCTGCACTTCTTGAGTATTCTGCTCGGAATACCATCAAGGCCGTGAGATAGCTTGCTATTTAAGGCATTCAGGAGGTTTTCTACTTCCGTTTTTGAGGTGAAAAATCCGGCGAAGACTGAATGTTGTGGAGAGGGTGCTTTATTGTAACTAGAGAATATAGTTAAATAAGATCCCTCGTACCCTTCCGTCGTTAGTAGAACCTCTGCTGTAACGTTGTTGTTCAAAGCTATGTTGGATGAATCACGGCGACAATATAGTTGTTTGAAGTATTCCTCACATGCAACGGTCTTTACAGATTGTGCAGTGAAGACTTCGTTCCCTCGCTTTATAGGGTAATTCTCAATGTTGAATTTGGAACTTTTACGGCCCGTGAATTGATTTATCGTTATAAAAACATCTGAAGATGGTCGCAGTGATATCAGTCTGCTTTTATAGAAGATGTTGGCATCTGATCTGATGCGTTTTTGGATTTCATGGGAAATGCTCGTTATTTGCGTTTTAAGTTCCAAATACTCCTCAATGTACCGGTTAAAGCTTCGATGGTAAATGCGCTTAAGCCGTTGGAGCATATGCTTCCGAGTTTTTATTAATTGAAGAGTCTTCTGAGTTAGACATCTATAAAGCGGGCTGCGTGGTTTCTGGAAAGGGGAATGTTGGTCTAGACACTCTATAATGGCAGATGCTAGTGCTGATATATGAGAGTCTATTTCTGCGTTGGAGAGAATGATATTTTCCGGTGGGAGATTCGGAAGGAAGTCTTTGAGGTCTTTTCTGAAGTTTGGCCATTCTATGGTATTAAACGGTCTATAGTGAGGTGGGCAAGTAGAAACTAGTATGTGTGATCTAAGGGTTATATTGAGATGGAGGCCATGATGGTCCGATAGCGAGGTAAATGTGAAGCAAGTGAAGGGAATTGTGGGATCGTTGAGGTCAGAGGATATTATGAAGTTGTTTAAAAATGAAATGTTGGGACCCC
This sequence comes from Odontomyia ornata, assembly GCA_963969285.1. Lineage (NCBI taxonomy): Eukaryota > Metazoa > Arthropoda > Insecta > Diptera > Stratiomyidae > Odontomyia > Odontomyia ornata. The sequence continues at coordinate 125,570,711 of OZ017740.1, forward strand.
AGCATTTGCTATGAATGCTGAGAGGAGGGCGTCCACATGGAGCCATTCAAATAGATAGTTCCCGTTGGTATTTCTTGTGGAGTCCCCCCAGTGTTGGTGTCTGGCATTAAGGTCTCCTCCAAGTATAAATGTGTCGTGGGATGAGGCTATTGCGAGGATTTGGTTAAGTGTAAATGGGATCTGGGGACGTAGATTGCACGGGAGATATAGGGAGCCAATAAGGATTTTGGCTGGGTTTCCATTGGGTCACTTGGTGTTGAGCGTTGCTAACGTACATGAGGAATTATTTTGTTCAAAAGGGATTTGATGGAAATCTAAATCATCCCGCAACAGTATCGCAGTACCTCTGCCACTGTCATTCCGAAGCATATGGTAGCTCTCCAAACGGACTTTGTGGTGATGGTTAAGAACTGTTTCGTTCAGAAGAAGGATGTCGGGTTGAGAGGATTTGACCAAATCAGCAATGTAGAGCCTCTTATCATGTGAGATTAGGGAGTTTATATTAAGGGATAGAATGGCCATCGGCTTCTCTTGGTCAGGAGTGGTGTCAAAGTATGGGAGGAAAGCCCTGACCTTGCATAGGAGTTCACTGGGAGAGACTCCCAGCCACTCCATGGTTATTTGTTGTAGGCGTTCGACGGGATTAGGAGTCGGTGAAATAAAATTATGAGTCGGAGTTGCACTCCTTAAAACCTCTGAATATGAGATCCGATTGGAGGGAGGGGCAAAGTGGTGTGGGGTTGTAGGGGTTGGTGTAGTATTTGGGTAGCTGGGGAGCGGTGAGAATCTGTTCTGAGGTGCCATCCGTTTGGCTTTATTTTCGATTGCCCTGTCTAACAACCTTTTCCGTTCTGGACAGCCGGAAAAATTGGCTGGATTCCCATGGGTCTTGCACATGGTGCAGAATGGCGCGGTTTCCGGCTTGTCCATATTTTTTCTGGACAGCTTTCGGAATTATGCTCCTCCCCACATGCTACACATCTCATATGGAATGCACAATTGGTGGAGACGTGCCCGAATCTTTGACACCGATAGCATTGCACCAGATCACTCCTTTTGGGGCGTTCCCATACGGCTCTCTGGTTCAAAATGTAGCGCAGCTTTATCATTTCGTTTTTATCAGCTTGCGATCCCACTGTAATCCTAAATAAATCTAGGTCGATTTTATTTGCTCTCGACCATGCAGTGATAAGTGGACTGACAGTCTGGAGGCCTAAATTCGGGATTTGTCTAGGTATGTCCTCTCAAACAGCCTCCGCTCCAAATTCTGAACTAATACCCCTTAATATCACGACACATTTTTTCTTTTCTTTGGGGGTGAATGAGTATCTGTGTTTTTAAGCAGGTTCATAATGTAGTCGTGCGCCTCAAGTCTGTCCACTATGACTTTAAGTCGGGAGTTTGACAATTTTGTGATTCGGTGCTCTAGACTAGTACCATCTGTAAAGGTGTATCTGTCCATGATACCTTTAAGTACCGTTGCTTTTAAATTTTCAATGAATATTGGTGGGAACCATACCTTCTTTTCTCGACTGTTAGCCGCGTTTGAGTTATTATTTTGGCTATCGTTTGCCAGTGCGCTGAAAGGGTTGGTGCTAGATGTGGGTGGGATTGGTATAGGAACCGGGGTTTTACATTTGGTAGTTAATTTACCCTTTGCTACTATAAATTCATTTACCTTACAGTTAATGAGGCTAATATCTTCGTTGAAGCTTGAATCCTTTGCTGTTATATCGCCCGCATCCATCATGTCCGAAGGCATTTCCTTGCGGGTGGCTTTGATCTTTGGTTGCTCTGCCATCGTGTTTGCTTGCTCCGCTATCGTGTTTGCTGGATCCACCATCGTGTTTGCTTGTTGACAATAACTACTCCATTTTGCCGCCTTTGTAATACTAGCCACGGTGTATTTTATGGGCGTTCGCCCAAGATGAAGTTTCTGCTTTTTTCCGGTCTTCAACTTTCAAAATTTATGTATATGATCTTGAATGATGAAATATACCTATAAATTTTCGTTTTCTAATAGGTTTTTTTTAAAATTTCGATATTGACCAATTCACATGCGTGTTGACAGTTTCAACTTCCAGACGTCAATCGGGAAATTTGTAAAGGGATGATAGACGTCTGCAGTGTATAGATTCGCGGGATCGGCGGTTATTGCAGAAATGTAAGCTGGGGGGGGGAAGGAAAAAAGAGCTAAACCGGTGGTGCATTTTCCCGTTGTCTGATAATGAATAAAAAGGCTGGCAAACAAAGAGAAGATCTCTTTCTGGTTTTCCCCGAGTACAGGCGGCTTTGCGGAGGGTTTTGGCAACAAAATACTCGTAGATAGCATACGACGGAAATTTTTCTTCCTTTTTGAACTGGTAATCAGCAATTGGATAACATAGGCGGATTGTTGAAAGAAGGAAAAGAATAGCAAAAAATTGAATACAAGATTTTCTCGGGGGCTCCCCAACACGTAAGAAAATACTCATATTAGTTACATTATGGCCCACTAATTCATAACCAACTATTGTTTTATCATTGAAATATTTTGGCTTATTTTGTTGTTTTCCTCAAAATCAAAAATAATAACATTTGAAATTCACTTTGTACTTTAATCCATTGGAAACATCGTGTAAAAAGACTAGCTCGTGGTAGCTACATATTTCACACCTTATTAAATGCCAGGTGCCGAGGTTTTAACCGATTGAGAAGCGGAGTGGATTGGTAAATTCGAGTTGTTTGCTATTTATTTTCCTATTTTCTTTTTTCAGTTCCAAGGTTTTCGAAAACAGATAAATAGTGGATTGCCTCTGAGGTAAGCCAAGTGCACCCCTGGTGGTTTGGAGGGCTAGCGAAAGGATGAATGAGTGGCGCCCACACCCGTTACCGACGAAGCGACCTCGGGACCCAAAGAACCCCCCTTGGAGGCAGCCCTTGGTCTGTAAGGTAATACTGCACGCACCCAATTCTCATTTCTAAAATCAAAATAAACTTATTTCGTCAGCAAATGATTCAGTCATATTATAACAAAACTTCTTCCGCTGTTATTTATTCATCATTTGTGTTGTTTTTAATCTTTTCCTATGCATAGTTCCCCAATAATTGTTTTCAAGTAAAAGTGGAGACTAGATTTAATAATAAATTAAATGAATGAATTTAGCATCAATCTTGGTAATGTTCACCATCCCCAATTGCTTATATATCCAAGTAATTATCAGAAACAATTTGCAGCTACTCGAGTCCTAAGTCATTCGTTACCAATTCTAGGCTAGGTTCTCAGATTGACTCGGCTATGAATTCTTAACCCAACTATCTTAAGTTGAATACATACTAGGCCTCCAGTCAAAGGAAATGTTAAAAATGAAAGAAAATAAGCTCGAAATTTTAATTTCTCCCGTTTTAATGTTATTACTAACGAATGTGTCTTGTCTTGTATAACTGATAAACTACCACCGGAAACGTAAAATTTAATATTAGTCGTCAGATCAAAGAGAAGGTGGCGCTAGTAGCATTAAAATGAGTTGACAACATTTTATTGCAGCATTGACATATCTTTATTTACATGTCACAGTTAAGGAATTCGTATAGCGCTGCACTTTTGTGTTTATTTAGAGACTGGTAACAGGTTTTGCTATTTACAAGCCAATCAAGTGATAAGAAGCTCGTTTATATGGTGGCAAAATAAAAACAACTGTATTTTGGTGGACTATGGCTCGCGTGTCAAGGCTGCTTTTTCCAGGCTACTTTCTAATCTCTCTTGTGTCACTTGTGATTTGCAGGTGCGTCAATATTCGGAGTTTTTGCCGAAGTTATGATAAACATTATTCATTGCTTTGATTGATAATTCTTTTGTTCTACACTAAGTAGTACGCATTTATGACTCATTTTAATGTCACCTGATTCCTTACAGTAGTGATGAATTGGACTACTATGACCAAGAGACGCAAGACAATTATTGGGATGTGCTTATATTTACACAACAGTGGCCCGTGACCACTTGCTTCCATTGGATCGAGGAAAATCACAAAAACCAATGCAGTCTTCCGTCGGGAAAGGAGCTTTGGACCATTCACGGGGTATGGCCCACTAAGTACGGAAGTATTGGTCCAAGCTTTTGCAACAAGTCGGCTGAATTCGACATCAAACAACTGGAGCCGATTGAAGACAGCCTGAAGCGTTATTGGCCCACTATTGAATCGAAAGATTCGCAATTTTTATGGAAACATGAATGGCTCAAACACGGAACTTGTGCAGCCAATCTGACTGAATTGGATAACGAACGTCGCTATTTTAATCAAGGTTTGAATTGGCGGGAAAAATATCTAATTTCGAATATACTAGGAGAATCGGGTATTCATCCTGATTCATCGAATACAGTCATCGCTCTTCAAAATGCCCTGAAAAAGAAACTTGAGAAGAACCCTTCCATCCACTGTATTTACGACCGCCAGACGGAGACAAGCTATTTGTCGGAAATAAGGATCTGCTTCAACAAGACTTTGGACCTGATCGATTGCGATGGCGTTCCAGGCTCACATATTGCAATTGATTATCCTGGCGGCAAGGTCATAACCAACTGTCACATTTCCAAACCAGTTCTGTATCCAAGTGTCGTTCCACCAATACCGCAAAAGTCTTGGAAATTTCCATTTGTGAATCTCTACAAACTGCTGAACTTTGTGATGTGGTTCACACTATAATTTGTTTAGAACGATGATTTGAAGATAAAGTATTGTTGAAAATCCCCTGTGGTTGAATTCGTTGCTGTAAATATAGAATTTTAAGCTGGTTTTTTATCTAACGAGATCACACTTTGTATTGGGTATATTATGATTTATTCCAAGTCTATTTTTGCGGCAGATTGGCGACTACTTAATTCTTCTGCAATAATTATTTACTACCATCATATATACAACTTATAATTTCATGAATTTGCTTCTATTATTGCCTTTTATTATATTTATTTGTAATTGTAAAATAAAGATTTATATTAAAAGTTTATCATTGAATTTTGTATCTTGATGTCGGAGAAAGATTTTTATTTCATAGAGTTGAGTGATACAAAGGATCACTGTAAACTTATGGGAACGCTTTACATAGAATTACATATCTGGTGATTATTAGTCAAACACGAGGGTATATTATTTATATATTTATCCTTTACCGCCAATAAATTTTATTGAACCTAATGCAATTGCTGGAATATTCTATCGATATTTGTTTTGATTCATTTCATCTTTTTCTGTTATACCAGAACATCAAAGGAATATGAACTTTTCATCTCGCAGCATTGATTAAAAAGTCCAAGAATCATCAAATCTTTTAATCGACTTCCATAGGTAATAAGGGTAGCATTTTTACAAATATATTTTTTGGCGTTTTTATGAACACACATTACTTATGAACGAGGAATACCCCAAAAGAATTCTGTTTTCAGCAAAAGGTTAAATTTACTTAGCGTTGGATCCCATCTGAAGGTCATATAAATCAAATAACGGTAAAAAAGAGTCCCGTTGGGTAAGGTTAAATTTTCTGGCTTTGGTAACGATTTCTCTCTACCAGGAAACGATTATAGTTACTTAAGTTGCAAATGAAAGGCAACATATCGTAGTATATGTATATTAGTTTTTCATATTCTACGTCTAGCATTTATGGCATTCAGACATGTTTTTGATATAGCTGCTATAATTAATTTTAAAAATTAAATAAATTTTTAAACGTCAATTGGAAATTAATTTTTTATTGGAAAAAGCTTATTGTCACATTGTCGAAACAATGTATTCAAATAATTTATATCGAATATCATAATTGTTTTTCGATACCGAAACCAAAAGCAAAAAATCTCAAGAGAACTTCGGAAACGGTGGCATAGAGGATTCTGACAGCTTCCAATCGTTGGGGTGTTGGAAGAACCTTGAAAACAAATAATAAATAGTCGATTATAATCTTGAAAAGAACATTGGAACAAGAAATCTTTACTTAGGGCGTATAAAGTGCGATCGCACCTCCTCAAGCAAAGAAAATTATTTTCAGCAATAGCAAAAACTATAAGATAAAAAGAAATAAATCAGCTATTCAGTGAAAAAAATATTGTAAGCGAATTGATTTGGTAGTGGTTGGTCTTAAACGAGTATAATGATGCTAATATGGAGCATTTATAGTAATATTTTCGTTGTTGAATAAAGAGAATCGATAGCAGCGACATCAAACGAGTCTCTTCTCCCCACCACTATGTTAAGTGACCGGTTTAAACAACTTTTCACCGCCAAGAGCTTGCACCATCGACCGCTTAGCTAAACGTCACGAGCGCTAGTAGGTGTGTGCAGGTGCTCTTCACAAACAGAGGTTTCTGTATAGTCCGAATGTTCATTGTCACACCGTTTATGTTTACCTTTTATGTACTTCATAAGCTATTTTAAATAAAATGTCACTTCTGTCATAGTCACCAAGCTGACCACACGTATTTTCCTTCTTCTATGCTAAAAGGTTATGGGCCCCTCGCAAAAAAATATAAGTTCTGAAAACGTTTCGTTTTTTTGTTGAATTTTCATAAAAGTTAAAAAATGTTTAATTCCGAAAACAGTGCTAGCAGCATTTCAATTGATAGACTGCTCGGTAGGGAATACTACCCAACATGGAAGATTGCTGCGCAAGCGTTCTTAGATTTGGAGAATCTTTCGACAACGACAATTGATTATGAACTCGATGAAAAAGGAAACCCCAATACCGCTGTGAATCCTGAGAAAGATCGACATGCAAAAGGTAAGTTGCCTTTAATGATTGATCCTACGTGCTATGTCCACATACAGAGTGCAAAATCAGCCAAGGAGTTGTGGCAGCAGCTAGCAAATGCGTACGAAGATAGTGGGTTAACTCGTCAAATAGCACTTTTGCGTAAGCTCATTTCAACGTCACTTGCAAGTTGCGGTTCCATGGACAGATATATAAAGAAAATCATTAACACAGCTCAATCTCTAAACGGAATTGGATTTGCTATAGATGAGGAATGGGTTGGCTCTTTACTGCTTGCTGGACTTCCAGGATTACCGCCCTGTGATAATGGCTTTGGAGAGTTCAGGCACAAGAATTAATGGTGATGTCATAAAAACAAAGTTATTACAAGACGTACGTCCTGGCAGTAAAAGTTCAGCTTTCTACACAGACACACGCCAAACGTCATTCAAAAAATCACGAAAAAGCCCAGGCGTAGAATATGTAACAATTTAGGCCATGTTGCGAAAAACTGCCGCCCAAGAAGTTACATCAACACAAATAAAAGCAAAAATTTTAATGCGCTCAGTTGTGTTTTGCGTACAATAGATAATCCGAGAAACAAAGACGCATGGTACTTTGAATCAGGGACCACATCGCACACGAAGTTTAACAAACACATGCTGGATTGTTTATCTGAAGATGTTGGCACAATGATTGCTGCAAACAAAAGGAAGATGCAGGGTAAAGGACGTGGAACGGCAACAATAAGACCAGCATGCTATACGTTTGCACTTAAAGTAAATGATGTGAAGTTAATTCCTGATTTATCCGTTAATCTTTTATCGGTTGGTCAAATCGTAAAACAAAATCACACCGTAGAGTTCAACAACAAATGTGTCAAAGTTAGAAACTCAAAAAAAAACAAGTAATTGCAACAAGCGCAAGCGTTAATGACTTGTTCAAATTGGACACGAGATCGTCAAAGAATGTTGCATTTGCGTGTAGTTCAAAATGCACTAAAGACCACTTGAACAACGAAGGTTTAGACAAACTATGCAGTGGACTGGCAACTGGAATATATTTCACCAAACGAAATTGACAAAGGCTGCAAAGTGTGCGCCATTGGCAAACAACAAAGGTTGCCATTTAGTAAGTGCGGCAGCAGAACTAATGAGCTGCTTGAATTAGTGCACAATGACATATGTGGACCCATGGAACGCAGTTCACTTGGTGTAAGTCGTTATTTTATAATATTTGTTGATGACAAATCGAGAAAAATTTTTGTATTATTCCTTAAAAATCAAAATGGAATGGGAAGTACTATCATATTTTGAAGACTTTATGACGTTCGGTGAAACGCAAAGTGGTCACAACCTCAAAACTCTACATTCTGATAACGGCAAGGAGTTTATGAACGGCAAATTTCAAGCCACACTTTGGAAAAATGGGATCTATCACCAAACCACAAATGTGTGCCGAACGCAACAATCACTCAATCGTGGGAAAAGCGAGATGTATGCTTACTGACTCGAAAATGTCGAAACACTTTGGGCAGAAGCAGTTGCATACTCTGTATATCTTCTAAACCGTTCGCCATCGAAAGGAACCGGCACAACACCAGTTCAAGCGGGGAGCCAAAATGTACCGGGGCTTGCGCATATCAGAGTGTTTGTAACAACGGCCATAGCACACATCCCAAAAGCCAACCGAAAAAAATGGGATCCAAAATCCAACAATTTACCAAACAATCGAAAGGCGATAAAATCTAAATGGGTCTTCCGTACAAAACGTAATCTCACCGGAAAAATTGATCGCTATGAAGCCAGGTTGATCATAAAAGGATACCCGCTGCAAAAGGGGGTGGATTATGGAGACACATACTCACCTGTTGTCTGGCACAGTTCTCTGCGATATCTTTTCGCAATTGCAGCTTAATTAAACCTCAAGGTGGAACAGATGGATGTAATTTCCGCTTTTCTTCACGGAAACCTTTCGGAAGAAATTTATATGGAACAGCCTGCGTACTACCAGAATCAAGAAAACCCATCAATGGTATGTTGTTTAAAAAAAGGCCTTATATGGACTAAAGCAGTCTAGTAGGGTCTGGAATCAAGAGCTGGACAAAACACTAAGATCGTTTGGTTAGAAAGATCTAAGCATGATTCGTGCATTTCTGTCAAAGCAAAAAACGAAAATATACTTATCATCATAACAATAAAATCGACTGGTTTGAACATATTAAAGAGCAACTCCATCAACAATTCAAAATGAAAGAGCTTGGAGTAGCGAAACAGATCCTTGGAATGCGTATAACAATATCTGATTGTTCAATTGCAATTGATTAAGAGCAATATATTGAGAATGTTCTACAAAAGTTTGGGATGAAAAAGGCCAACCCCACCATGATACCAATGAATTCTAGTGAAAAGATATCAACTAAAGATGGTGCATCTGAAATAAAAGTTATTAAATTCATGAAGAATGTTCCAAACCAAGAGGCAATTGGTTGTCTAATATATTTGGCACAATGTACACGATCTGACATATGCTATGCGGTAAACCTACTCAGTTGATTCAATTCTAGTCCTGCACCACGACATTGGAATGCTGTGAAGCATTTAGTTCGCTTTCTGGGTGGTACATCTTCAATGAAATTAAAATTCAGAGCAGCAATGGGAGTATAACAAGAACCATCGTCCTAAGAAGAAGTGTTAGAGTCATCTATAATCCGAATGTTCATTGTCACACTGTTATTTATCTTTAATGTACTTCATAACCTATTTTAAATAAAATGTCACCTTCTGACATAGTCACCAAGCCGACCACACGTATTTTGATTGAGATTTTTCATGATCAATAAGGGTTCAAAATGCAACGTATCAAATGTTCAACAAAACGGTCTTCGGCTCGAAGTTTTCTTTGACACACCTAAAGAAGCCAATAATGCGACTGATAACATAGTATTGAAAGAAAAAAACATAAATGCATTCATTCCAGGCAGCTTGACCTACAGGTTTGGGGTGATTCGAAATGTCGAATTGGACTTTGACCTGAAGGAGTTAATCGAAATCACTAGACCCTGGCGCAAGATGGGGCTACTTCTAGATAACATTAAACTAATCAACGCCACAAGGCTGAACAGGAGAGATCCTTAAAAGTCCAACAACTTTATTTCACCCAAATCAGTTAAGATAGGGGTCTCAGGCAACACCCTCCCCGATTTTCTAAAAATCGCATACCTTAATGCCAAAGTTGGATACTATAAATTTCGACCCAGACTATGCAGAAACTGTGGCAGGTTAGCATATGCCAATCTCATTTGCAAGGACAAGACGCCGAACTGTCTTAAATGCTGCGCAACTGATTGCAAGGGATCTTGCAATGACATAAAATGTCTACTATGCAATAGTAAAAAACATATACCTGTAGCTACTGACCAATCATGCCCCAAATGGGTGAAGTATAAACATGAGGTAGAAGTTAGTTCCATTCTAAACGTATCCAACAGAAAAGCTCGGGCGATCATAAACAAAAGTAGATATGATGGGCTTGACGCGAAGACATAGCTCAAATGGATTTTCCTCAACTGAAAAAAGACAAGTTTACTAATAAAAGGAAGCCGGTCGGTGATGTCTGGAAGATCCTGATGAAATATTCATATGCCCAAGTGTTGGCATCATGGGTAAAAACCAACAAAAAAATCAAACTAACAAATCGTGTTCCCTACTGTGGAAAACTGTGAACTACAGCAAGCCTATAACCATGAACCCGCTAAAGGCATCAGAGATCGAAACAATAGTCCACGAACTACAAAAAACCTCACGTTATTAGTGACTCAACATTTCCAAGAAACAGAAATGAATTTACTAGCGAAACTATCCGAATACCTTATTAAGACAAAACAACAAAGACAAGAAAAGGCTGTGAAAGAACCTCAACCGAGCACGTCTTGAGCAGCGACATAATAATATTCTACTTTTTCTTGTTTATCATAAAAATAATAAAACTCTAAAAACCACGAAATTATACCAATCACAAATGCAAAGAGGTTACTCTTTTACGACATAAGCTGCATTTACGTATTTTAAGCCTTTTGAGCTGAAAGTATTTAGCAATTAGGTACTCTATCATAAACTTTTTGCAAAATAAAATATAATTAAGATTTGAGACACAGTGGCCCATCTATATGATGGCCAGTAATACTAATATTTTGATTCTTGTAAATTTTGAAGTGAAAAGGGTGGATAAAATTGTCTGTAAAGGACTGCAGCGATGGTCTGCTGCCTCGGCGAGAGAGGATGATGGTGTTCGCCGAGATTGGCCTTGTCTAAGGACGCGTGAATACGCTGGTAGGCTGGCATTGCAATGTCATGTCAATTTCGCATTCACGAATTTACAGGTAAAATACGGGTCGACAGGTATCGAGGCCGAGGTAACCTGCTAAGGGTTGAAATTGCCAAAGCAAACAACAAACGGGGCCTGGAGAAAAAAGATGGGACTTGAGGACTTCGTCTTTACTGATAATACTTATGGCCCCCAAATAAGAGGGGGGCATCCAGGTGAAAGCGGTGCCTCCTCGCACCCCGCATCCGGATCAAGATCCATCGTAAACATGGCCAGATGTTTTCTATTTGAATGAAAAACTTTTCCCTCAAATGAAAACCATTAACGTGGCAAATTTATGTTATAGTCTTATGTGATTCCATACTATACCATAAATGAGCACGTGAGCGCAAGGCCACTCTACCCTGCGAGAGCACCTGTAACGTCATAATAAGGGGTGAGCTCACCCGATGGCTAGCTCATTACAGTGGAGGGGCCAGCCAACGTGGCGGGTCCCATACCCGGTCAGGATCTCAAGTGAAGTGGAAAGACCGAATGTAATGGTTTAACCTAGACATTGGCAACTGGCAAATGCCATTTCCTTATTATACCTAACGAGATCGCTTAAACATCATCTACGTATAGATCTACTTTGAATAGATACTAAATCCGAATACTATCAATATCTCAATCATATGCAATATATATTATTTATAATGTACGCAATATCTGTCAGTTAAAGAGAAGGATAAAAATGTTTCACATCCAATGTAATAAATAATTTGAAAAAAATGTGAACAACTGCAATGAATAGTTTTTACAACAATGAATAAAAGCGATAAATAATTAAAAAAAACAGGGTACTCACCCAATCCTCCTCCGACGATCGTTCGTTCGGGGTGGGCAAGCCTCCTTTGCTGGACTGAAAGTAATGATTAATGTAATACATGAATGTCATAAACAAGATGAAGAGCCACAATCCGTAGGCAATACGACTCTTGATCAGCGATAGGGTCATCTCTCCTGTTGTTAGAATCTGAATTAGAAGAATGAGAACTGCATCACGTAATTCATGCCGTATATTGAGGTTGTCAGCCTTATTTTTGTCGTTAGTTTTGAACTTTTTATAATTATCGTTTGATTGGTTTTACTACTACTCTTGTTTTTTTCCAAGAATTTTTAATTCCAATAGTATGACTTGTCTCTCATGGGTTAATATTATCTCACTTGGAAATATCTGGCGGTTACAGCTGGCTTGGTTTGATATCAAAAAGAGTGGATAAAATTTCTTTCTGCATTCCATCGGGAATTTTCAAACATGACACTTGTTTGATATTTTTACTTTTTGGTGTAGCGAATATTCATTGATAAAAGTCCAATTTAGGCGTTCACTTAAACTTCCAGAAGAACTCCATATTAATTGTTCCTTATTCCGTTCACTCAAACTTTATTCGTACTGATTTATAGTATCTTCCGCACAGTCCGTATGATCACTTTTCTTGACTCAACAACAACAAGCAGCTTGTATCACAGCCTCACAAATGTGTCCATGATTGCAAATAGATTGCTTCAAAATGGGAATAGCGTGGGACTTCTAAAATCGAATTTAGTCAACGCCCATTGGATGACATACAGGTACGCTCCCTCCCAGTCCAGCTGCAGCAATAAATTTTCTTGGGTATCCTCACAATTGATTTAATGTCGCGATGATAAACTCTTCAATTAAGCGGTAAATTGCTCATCGCACAAAACCCCGTTTTAGTAGATCAAACAGCGATTCCGTCAGTTTTTATTTTTTGCGTTAATAGACGAAGCGGCCAACAAACGAAAAATACACCGTCTTCTATTGCTTGAAATAACGATAGCACATTCTCTTAAATTCCGTTTTTACAAGTGGACACAGATAGGATTGATTTGTTGTTACATCACTTCACCTTTGATCACTTTCACCTGCTGCTGCTCGATAGCCTCGCGGTTAAACACCCACCTCATTGCCGGCGCAGTTTTTGCGGCGTGCGCTCCGTGTGGCGATCCGTAACAGACTCCCGGATCCGCCCAAGCAGTTCTCCTTACTTGCCATGATCAGCCACAGAACGGTTTCTGTCGTACCGGAGTTTCTTAACGAGTCTCCTCATCCATCCAATGTAGTTTGTATTCCGGGACAATGCAATTCGTGGATAAGCTGCGTTATAAAGGAGTTGCCGTGTCCAAATTTTAATTGTAAATTTAAATAATTATGTATTTTTTTAATTTACAATTAAAATTGGATCAGCATTATGATGGTTTTCGAGCTGTTTGCCTAAGCGACTGCTTGATTACTACAATTAGCTAATCTCAAAGAGGGTCATGGGGTACCTTCCTTGTAATAATCCGTTTAGGTATTTTTACTAACAATTCCCCACCCAACTAATTCGACTATCCACCCCCTGAGGAACAGTAGTGCTTATCAGTCATGAGTCACTAAATTATGCTTACCAACACTAGTCCCATAAGTGGACACGATCGTTAAACGCTGGTCAAAGTGCCGACTGGCCAGACCATTAAAAATATCCACAGTTTTTATCTGCGGATAGCCACGGGTTTCACTGAGGTTCCCTGTTTTTATACAAGGGAGAGGGGAAAAAACGGAGTTGATGTTGATCAAGATGAGATAAAGCCTATCCATGGGAATGTGCCTGGATGACAAACTGTTTTGAAGCACCTTATAGTTTATTAACAAAATTTTGAAGCACGTTAGCCTAAAGTTTGAAATACGAAACTGATTTTTTTATCATGTTTATTAATTTTTTTCGAAAGAGATTCAAGCGGTTGGTAAATTTAAAGAAGCAGCTCCTTATTGTCACTTACATTCTTCTTCTTCGTAGCACTACAGCCCCTCTCGGGCCTTAGCTTTCTGCAAATAACGACTCTAACTGCCTCGGTCCATTGACTGCGTCTTCCAATTTCGAAATCCGAGCAGCGATGAACTGTCTTCGCCGACCAAGTCAGACCAGCGTTTCCGTGGTTTCCCCACTGGTCTTCGACCTTCAGTTCTCCCAGCGAATATATTTTTGGGTATCCATTGTTCTTCGATACAATTCATGTGTCCAGCCCATGGCAGCTTTCACAGTCTTACAATCGTTGAGTCCTCTGGTTTGTCAAAAATTTGATACAGCTCATGGTTGTATCGGATTCGTTATTGGTTGATTTGTAGTCCTACTAGTTTTGCTCGCTGTCGAGATTCAGGAGGAGTTCTTTGGCAGTTGTTAATGACCGTGACAAAATTTTGATGTCATCTGCATAGGCTACTACTTGGCTCGATTTGTATAGTAATGAATCTCGTGTCTCAACAGGTAGCTTCTTTATGACGTCTCCAGAGCCAAATTGAACAGCGATGGGGCCAGCCTATCTCCCTGTTTTAGCCCAAAATTTGTGTCAAAGGCATCGGTGAGTTGGTTATTGATGCAGACTTGGGATTGTCATTGTCATTTTGGTAAGACGGACTAGTTTGGCTGGGATACCAAGGCAAAGCATTATTTGGTACAGTACGTTACGATCAATACTGTCGTATGCTTGCTTAAAGTCAACGAAAATTTGGTGCACGTCTATGTTGAGTCCCAGCACTTTTCAAGTACCTGCTTGGCTGTGCACAGTTGGTTTATTGTCGATCTACCTGCTCTAAAGCCACCTTGATACTCCCCAATAATACTGTTGATGTAAGATCCGATTTTATTTTCTAAGATTTTTGAAAATATTTTGTACTTGTCACCTTTTTTGTGGATAGGAAATATAATTGATTGGCTCCACCCTTTCGGCATATGTTCTTGTTGCCAAATATGCTGGATGACTCTGTGAATAGCTTTATGAACACTGCTGCCACCATATTTGATGAACCCTACTGGAATCTCATCGATGCCCGCCACTTACATTACTTACATTACTTTTTTTATTTACATTGTTGTCTCCTGGTCCTCTAGCAGCAAGTGCAAATGATACCTCGATCTTGATGGAGCTAGACAATGTTATACTGCGGTTTACTTGTTTGGTTTGAGGAAAATTTAACTTTTGCATCTTGATGATGTCAGGCTTTTGCTTGACGACGAATCCCAGGAGGAAGGCACGTCAATTTAGAGTAACAATAGCATTGACATCGATCGAGATGAGACGGAGCCTATCCATGGGAATATGACTGAAAGGCAAGTTATTTTGAAATTTTTGAACCTTCTTTATTGATTCCCTCCGATAAAGAATTGATTTGTTGGCAAATTTTAACATTATTGACCATGTTTTTTGCTGGTCCTCTAGCGGCGAGTCAAAATGATACCCCGGGCTTAACGAAGTTTGAAGGTATCACACTGCAGCGTACTTGCGTTGGTTTGGAATAAATTTAAGTTTTGCATTTTGATATCGGGGACATCCTTAATATGATGTTGGATGCCCAAATATACCGCACCGGGGGTATGAACGTCTTTGCATTTTACGAACCGAAAGTGCATGGCGCAGTTGGTAGCCGAATGACCAAACCATCGCCACTAATAAAACTGATTAACTTCTCTTTTCTAGAGGCGTTCCAACCTGACTACTCTGAAATTCAAGTACTTTATTTGCTCAAGGACACTTGAACTGCTTTTATTCGAAATTTGTACCAGATAAAGTGGTAAATCCTTCTATTCGTTGGTCGATCTTCCCGTTGCAAAGGTTTTTAAAGAAATGAATTCAATTTCTCGTGCAGCTTACTTGAGCCTCTGAAGGAGATCGACCATATCTTCTTCGCAATCCAGACCCTTCAACAGAAAAGTCTGATTCATTTCGTTTTTGGGGTTTAAAGACAATAAAGACATTAATTATATTTATTACCGTTTTTGGAAAATGGCCTCAGTAATTGTCTTGATTAAAAGTCTCATTTCACCTTAAGTATCCATATATATTTTTAATAGAAAATTAAAAAATCTTTTTTTTTGTTTAAAGTACGAAATAATATTAAAAACAACAAGTAATCATCTCACACGCTTTTGTATTACTGCTTTTTATCGCTCCTAAAACGCTCGCTTAAAACCTTATACAGCTTTTGTGACAATTATTACAGCTGAAGGAACTAATCCTAAAACCTCCAAAGGTTTTTCGTAATCATCTTCCGTAAAAACTTTTCGAGGAAATGATGTCATAAGGCCAAATGGCAAATCACTGCCGGATTTCATTTGAATAAAAACCTTCACTGCAGAAAGTTGCTCTTTAACACCAAACGTTTCAGTGAGTGTTCGGCCATCCTGCAGCCGAATTTGAATTCGAGTATTAGTGTATTCTTTTTTAACTCCTGGTTCACTGGGAGTGGTTGAAGACGTTGCTGGCGATTGAAGCGGTTGTGCCGGTGCTGGGATTGGTTGACCAGTTTCGCTGAAATTCAAAATGAAGATTTATTTGGTTTGGTGAAGGGAATTGCATCTTTTCATATGTAATGAGAATCTTTTGATATTTAATGAGAACTAACTATACCAACGTTTTTTTAATAGTTTATGCGAATCAACTTGGCTGCAATCTTTATCTTATCTTAAAAGCACTTTTCATGAGAATTTGAAATAAAAAATATACTTACGCAGCCAAACGGGCTTTCCTAGCAGCTTTGTCTGCTTCGATTTGAGCCTTGACACGATCTCTTGCAGCCTTTTCTTCCTCTTTCTCGCGTTTGCGTTGCTCTACTATCTTTTGCATTTCCAACTCTTCCATTTTTCTCTTGGCTTCTGTCATATCCTTCCCGGATTTAATACGCAGCTTTTCCTTCTCCAGTGCGTCAAGTCTTTCCTGCTCTTCACGTTCAGCTCTTTTTTTCTTAAGTTTTTCCTCAATCAAGGCAAGCTGTGCTTTCTTCTCCTCTTCAGTCAAAGGCTTCTTTTCTTCGGTCGATTCGGAAAATCCTGTATGTCCAGTCTTGGCCGCATGAAACTCTACTTCAGCATTACTGACGAAGAGTTTATTGCAAGTATCACATTGCAAAGATTTTGCCTCTTCTTTCGGTGCATCGTCTTCAGGTGCAGTTGCACCTGCCTCGGAAGACTGAGACGGCCCTTCGTCTGGTGAAGGTTGAGCAGGATCTGCAGCTGGGGTACTTTGTGCCTCCGCAGGAATATCTTCATCAGCATGAGCTAATAGCCATTCCATTGCTGGTTCTACTCCCTTGTTGTTTGTTACTTGCAAGGCTCGTTCGCTGAAAATAATTATGCATCATCCATCAACCGGCTAGCTAACCTTCATCTCATCTAAAACATTTCACAATCTTAACTTACGCTCGAACTCGATCGAAACCCATGTCGATAAGTGTTTGAATAGAGGACATAGTATACTACTTGCTTATTTGGTCGACAAATTCACAAGAAGTAAGCAACCACAGCGGTAAACAGCAGAAAAGCAGGTGAAGTTTCCTATCAAAATGCGTTCAGAAAATGTCAATGTCTGAGATTATTGTCAAAGAGGATGACAATCAAATGTCATATCATAGTCCCTCAGATAATGGTATTCCCACCGGACATCCGGTTACCTTATGGTGGATATGATGTCCGAAAAAATGGGCAGATAAATACCTCCCGAGAATTTCTCTAAATTTTTTTACCGATTGAAATTCCATGAACTGGGAGAAAAACATCTAAATATCTTCTCAAATGAAAAAATTAAAATAAATCATATCGAACCATCAAACCCACTTGAACGAAAGTTTCTCAACGATACTTATCCTCAGTTCTGTTTTCAATCATAGAAAAAAGGTGCTTATAACCAAAACCATGACTCAGCCCATTGTGTTATAAAGTATATCCACCTACGGCTTGTGTGCAGAATATTGAAACCAGGCTTCATGATATGCAAAACAGGTGTTTAAAAATGTCACTAGATAAACCATTTTCTTACGTATAAACTGCATTCACTTGTTCGGTAAAAAATCTTGCAAACTTTAGGAGAGAAAAAATCACTTCGATAGCCTTTATAGTGACTAACCCTCTCACTGCACCGGTCAACGATAATAATCCATTCAAGACTGTAGAGTTTCATAGATGTTAAAAGAAACGTTCAGGACTGCAGAGGTGGACTGCTGCCTCAGCGAGCGAAATACTAGGGCTCAGCTGGAAACGACTTTGCTTGGCGATGTGTAAGCGTGCTGGCAGCTAGCGTTGCGGTGTCGTGGAGCGGGTTCTTTCCGCCAGCGCAAGGACCCACTACAAAAAAATTTCACGCTTACGAATTTCTCCAGTTTTTTTGGGCTATATGGGTCCGTTCGATAGGTGTTGAAGGCCGAAGTAACCAACCGAAGGATATTACGCGAGAAGACGTGATTACCTTTGCAACTTAACCGCACGCGAGGGCGATCACGAATCCATGATGGACACGGATATTACCAGCCCACAATAAGAGCGGGGCATCCAAGTGGTAGTTATGCCCTATTGCACCCTCCCCAACGAGGCCATAGATCTAAATGATGACTCGGCCATGTAGCTCCCTGGCGAGAGCCCCCGAAAAAAACAAATGGGAAGTTATGCCCTGTAGCGACTACAAATTAATTTCATTTTTTGCATTTTAATTCATTTTATACATTTTTTTTCTACATTTCGATATTTGCCGGAAAGGTTACTAGTACACTTTACTAAATTGTACGGTTTATTTCATGGCACTAAAAGCAATAATAACCAAACCACTGTACTAACAGCAGTGACAGAAATCCGGTTTGATTAAAAAAGAAGAAGCTAATGTGTGTTAGAACGTACACGCGAGAATAAAATCAAATTACATCTAAATTAGAAAACATAATTGTGCATTTTTATTTTACAATATGAAGAATGCACTACAAAGTGGTGATCCCTGAATGTTGATTTTCGTAATTAAAAAGAAAAACTGCAATAAAAGCACTCGTGTCGCACCGAATAATTAAGTATGCTACCAAAAATACACAACGAGGCAGATGAAACGTCAGAAAATCATCCCAACGATCCAAAGAGTGATAAACGAGTGGAGCCTTAGTAGCCTGTATGTAAAACTTTACATTTCGATCCCCCAAAATATTTTTCACGGCTAATCCCGAGATGTGATTTATCAAGTTGAGTCATAACTCACAGTAGCTAAAATCACATCGGATCGGTTCAAATTTCATCATGTAGCTAGTCAATCGCCAGCGAACATCGCATGCAAAGCTTTCGATATCATTAAAAGTCCACCAACAGATGATAAATTTTTCGTCTTGAGAGCAAGAATTATTGAAGAATTTGCTGATAGCGAACAGACTAAGCTAAGGAAATTATTGTCATAAATGCAATTGGGTGATAGAAAACCTTCATTTTTACTGTCTAAAATGAGACAAATAGCATCAGCAGCTGTCAGCGACGATATTCTTATAACTCTACAGCTACAGAACTTGCCCGAAATTATACGTGCAATTCTATCTGTATCATCGGAACCATTACTTGGTTTAGCGAAAATTGCCGACAAAATTTGGGAATCTACTGACGTTCATCAGGTTTATGCAACTGCAAACCGGACAACCTCTGACGAAAATACTGGATCATTTCAAAGGCAAATTGAGAAACTAGAAGCAGAAGTTCAGAAGTTGCGTAACGCAAGACAGCGTAATCAACCGTTGTCAAATTCGGATAAACTTTGCGGTGGCGCTAACAAGCCCAAATACAAGAACTGCTGGTATCATCATAAGTTCAGGCAGAATTCAATCAAATGTGTGCCGCCTTGCTAATTCAGGAGTTCGAAAAACTAAAGTACCAAGTTTGTTTCGAGGCGGACGAATTTGGCGCATCCACACCACGCTTTTTTATATACGATACCCTTACTAAACGTAGATTTCCGTCATCCCATCAACACTAGAATCAATATAGTACGATGCTAGTAATGTCAATTATAAACGACTGTATGCTGCTGATGGAACAGTGATAAATACATATGTCGCACTTTTGACTGGATTTTCATTGCCGCTGTTGTTAACACACCGCTAATAGGGGCAGTTTTTTTGAAGTATCACGGCCTTGGAGTAGACTTACAAAAACGAGTACTAGTAGATACATTAACTAAACTTAACAGCATAAGCATCGTCATCAAATCTTCAACACCTCAAGTAATTCTTACTTATTCTAATGATCCATTCGTAAAAATATTACGAGGCTATAAGCAAATGTTGCATGAACAGCGATGGAAAAAATTAAAACAATGGTCACACATTGCATTGTTACCAAAGGTCCACCAGTCGCATCAAGAGCAAGAAGATTGTCTCCCGACAAACTTGCCGCGGCTAAAACAGAGTTTAATGACTTGCTGTCGAGGAGCATATGCCATCCATCAAAGAACAATTGGGCAACACCTCTTCATATGGTCAAAAAACATTGGTACTTGGTGACCATATGCCGGTTATCGCTAACTCAATTCTATTACGGTACCAGACGATTACCCGATACCGCACATACAAGATTTTGTATGTATTTTACATGGTAAAAATATTTTCAGCGAGATTGATTTAAAAAAGGCTTTTAATCAGGTCCCGGTTGAACCGTGCGATATACCAAAAACTGCTATCATTACACCCTTTAGCGTATTTGAGTTTACATTTTAATTGATGAAGTGCTTCGTGGATTTGATTTTGTCATGGTATAAATAGATGATATTTTAAAATCGTTTTGGATCAACCTTCACAGCATGGACTAAGAATAAATCCGGACAAGTGCAAATTCACATAAAATGAACTGGAGTTCTTGGGTCACTTAGTCACACCCCAAGGTATTAAGCCATTACCTGGTTAAGTAGAAGCGATAATCCATTTCAGAAAGCCTCTTGTTGCAAAAAACTCCGGAGATTTATAGCAATGATAAATTTCTATAGGCGTTTCTTTCCAGACGCCGCAACTATTCAAGACAAACTGCAATGTCTTATCAAAGGCAACATTAAAAATGACAATTCTGTATTACTTGGACTGAAGACGCATCTTAAGCATTCGAAGAATACAAGAAAACGCTAGCCAATGCAACACTGCTAGTTCATCCATCCACATCAGCACCCCTTGCATTAGAAACTGATGCATCAGACGCAGCACGCAGCATTCTGCACTAAATTGAAGACGAAGGATGTAAATCTTTGGCCTTTTTCTCGAGGAAATTAAATAATGCTCAGAAAAAATACAGCACATACTATCGAGAGCTACTAGTAGTCTATGAAGCAATTAAATATTTCCGGCACATATTGGAGGGAAAAGAGTTTGCTATATATACATCAGAAGATTACTCATTATTTTAACAGTAATTAACAGTTTCTCAAGATGGCCAGAGGCAATTCCAATTAGCAGTATAACCGCGGATAGTGTCGCATCTGTAATGAATTTTAATGCCCGTGTAGGACATGGGTGCCGATGGTCTGGCATAAGTGTCAGCGAGCTATAAACAACACCGAGCTCAGCTAACTAGCTTCGCTTAACGACCGCGTACGCGTGCTTGACGACTAGCATTTGCGGGATCATATGAGACGGGTTCTTGTCGAGCCACGAAGCTACACTACAAAATACTTATCACGCGTACTTTACTCTACAAGACGCACCGATCAATTTTTATTGTCTTTAGAAAAGTTCTATTAGGTGTCAATTAAGCTACTCTACAGTAATTCAATATTTTTTTGCCTCGTTAAAGTTAGCGGACACGGAGGCTTGAGACAAACGCAAACATTACACAAAAAGCAACCGTTACTTTCACCGAAGAAGGTCGTTGCATTACAAGGGGAATGTCAAACCTAAAGACGTTAAAGTGGCCGAAGTGAACCACTCATCTCTGCCTAAAAGATGGAAACTTGACGGATGCAGTTTACTTTACACTAGTAAAACAACAAACTAAGCAGTTTCGACGGGGTGACCACCTTATCTCTTCAGAAGCAGCCACTCCTGATCACCACGGGGCTGCTCGACTGCTTATGTTTATTACACATCTGCACTAATATTTAGCTGGATATCTCGTTACGCAAGAATAACCACAGGCCAAGGACGACGAAGAATCGGAATTGTTTCGCCAGCTAAACAGAATCTTAGGAGTATTACATCTGCGAATGACAAGCTACCATCCGCAGTCAAATGGCATAGGTCGTTAAAATTATCTCTTAGAGCCAAATTAGCTAATGATTCGTACAACGAACTACCCCTCGTTTTACGAGGACTTAGCAACGTCTGGAAAAACGATATAAAAGCAACACAAGTTAAAATGACTTTCGGAGAAGCACTTTGCATTCCAGGAGAATTTTCCGAGCTATCGAAGGATCACCCCAGTGATGTAGAATTTATAAAAAAGTTTCGACGAAGAATGAATATTTTTCAACCTGCAAAGACGCATCATACCAGTAATAAAGTTTTCATCCCACCTGCTTTAAAAGATGCGAACAGTTTTTATCAGAGTCGATACCACTTGTACTCCACTTCAACTACCGTACAAAGGACCATACATTGTCATTAAGCGTGGCTGTAAAATTTTTAAAGTAATCTTTAATGGAAAGCATCAAAACATTTCTATCGATCGATTGAAACCTGCCTTTACAATACAAGATCAGGACGACCAAACACCGAAATCTAGTAAATCAGTACACCACCGCATCGATGATAACCAGCTAAACCAGCGCAACAATCATTCCCAATCACCATACCAAATACGATACGGAAAAACTGATAGGTTTCGAGATCGCCAAGCCTAACCATTTCGTATGAAAGGTATCATACTGGCCAGGGAGTGATGTAGCGACGACAAATTAATTTCATTTTTTACATTTGAATTCATTTTTATTTCTACATGTCAATATTTGCCAGAAAGGTTATTTATACACTTTACTAAATTGTACAGTTTATTACACTGCACTAAAACCAATAATAACAAAACCACTGACCTAACAGCAGTGACAAAAACTTCGGTTTGAATAAGAAATGAGAAGCTTATGTGTGCAGTCAGAACGCACACCCGAGAATAAAATCAAATTACATCTAAATTAGAAAACATAATTGTGAGTTTTTATTTTACAAAACGAAGAATGCGCTACAGCCCGATGGCTAGCTCATATTAGTGGAAGAGCCCACCAACGTTGCGGGCCCCATACATGATGGAGAGAAAAGAGAAGACCGGTTTGTGTTAACTTCAACAAACCATACCCTTTATTTTTTTAATTAAATAAAAACATTTTTTAATTTCTACCGGTATGCAAAAGTTACACAAGCATTCTGTAAGTTTCGAAATTTTTTAATAATAAATATGAAAAAAGTTAGCATGCTGTGAATTCGAATTTTTTTATAATAAATATGAAAAAAGTTACTCTAGTGTACTGCCAAACCCTATTTTTTATAACAAAGCCAAAAAAAAGAATGATATAAATTTTTTTATAATGCAAATATAACTAAAATGTAGGAGTACTCACCGCACTCTCCCAATGAGGGCTCGTTGTTAGAATGTGGCAGCTGCTAACGCGTGAAATGCATCTGTTAAATCCGTTAATTGTTAAATTTAAACAAACTAAAACGATCTCAGTTGCAGAAGGTAATGTAATCCAATATGATGTTTGCAAATTCCTTTGATGGCAAATGGTTTCCGATAGGTTCTTCTTTTTTCATGAACTCCCTCAAAATTGTTCGCCATATGCAAAAACCTCGAATTAATGCCAAAACTCGAGCTACAATGACTTAAGGTTGAACGCTGGAGAAGAATTTCAAATATTCTGACTTCCTGTCGACTTTAAGCAATGCATAAATCATTACGTGATACAAATCAATTGGCGTTCCTTACACTTTTATTCAAAATTGAGACATTTAGAGTTAATTTGGTTTTCGTCTCTAATAAAAACATTTTCGTCTCTAATAAAAACATCCAAGATTTCAGCAGTCATTAACATCTTGCCCATGAATTATGCGAAATAAAATTGATATACACAGCACAAACGAACTCGGCTTTAACAGAATATCCAAGCGATCATCGTGGGCTTGGTAATTTACAATGGATACAAAATATTTTCATTATGGCTTAATGTTACTAACTCATATGGTTTTTCTTCAAGAATTTCTATTTTGATGGTTCCCAATTTTTTTGATTAACACTGATGACTAGAGCAGTAATTATGAAACTTCAGCTGTGGTACCGTACACAATGTTTATGTTTTAAATATCATTTCACATTGAAGATACGACACGCAACCACTAATGCTTTTCTCCCGGACCGTTAACGGTACATACCACATTTTGCGTTTACGTGGCTAATACCACGACTTCTTCATGAAAGTTTCCTTCTTTAAAACTATCACTCAGCCACATCCGCTCGTTATCGCGAAACCAGATATAACAATCGATCGTGATTTAAAACACGTGCGCTGCTAAGGTTTGTGAATTTCAGTCTACGCGCGTTAACGGTCGTGTAATGTGGAATTCAATTCAACTCCTGTCTGGAATTCTAGTTGGGACTCCACTTTTCGGTTGACCGAAGGATAGTAATCAAAAATCGCGTTTGAACGGTTTCTTTCACACAAGCCTCCCCCCGGGGGGTGCGTTGCCGTTCGCAGCTTAGTCGGAACTCCAGAAATACCTGCCAAATTGCCTAACAACTCGGCTCGCCCTGCCAGCTTTTGAGCAATTGTATCACAGACAAGTCCATTCAAAACTGATCGAGTGGATTTCGTTCTCCATTATCCGTTATTTATTTTATATGTTTTATCTATGAAATTCCGGTTTTATCAGCACTTCCACGTTATGCCGTAATCACATTACGTTTTAAGTGGGCAAACTATTAACAAAATACAACCTATGGTACTTACAACGTACTAGTACATGTCTCTATTTTACGGTCAGATTAGAATGTGCATGTTGACAATTTTCTTGCTTAGGTTTATGCTTAGTGCGCAAATTTCATTTGTAAACTTATGCATTGTGAAAAATAGTGCAATTGCTTTTTCCTCCACTAATTAATCATTAGACTTTTTAATCGTTTTAGTAATTTGGGTTTTAAAAAGACCCGATTCCAATTACTTATGGTGCAGTTGTTTATTCTTGAATATTGGGAGTCTTCACGCATGCGTCAACGAAAATTCTTATTGCGAGTACTTAAAACACTTGTCACGAACATGACTCCTTCTAGCATTGTGAAACAATCAGATTTGGCTTATTATTCACTATCTTTTATTACTTTTTAATCTGCGTGCGTGCATTTTCCGTATTTTTAGTTAATAATTGCAATTTTTGTAGCACTACAGCCCTTTTTAGGCCTTCACTTTTGAGATAGTTAGAATATCTCATTCTTCTTCTTCGTAGCACCACAGCCCCTTTTCGGCCTTTGCTTCCTGCAATAAGCGTATCCAACTGTCTTGATCAATTGACCGCATCCTTGAATTTTGAATTCCGAGCAGCGATGAACTGTCTTCATCGACCGAGTCAGAAAACTGTCTCACTACTTTGTACAACAAACAACGCCAATAGGTCTATTGAGGAGGATCAAGATGGCTTTGGAGCAGGTAGATTGACGATAGATCAATTGTCTACTCGCAAGCAGGTGCTTTAGGAATGCTGGGAATACAACATAGATATACACCAAATATTCGTTGACTTTAAGCAGGCATACGATAGTATTGATCGTAACGTACTGTACCAAATACTACTTTCCTTTGGTATCCCAGCAAAATTCGTCCATCTTACCAAAATGACAATGACATCGACAACCTCCCAAGTCTGCATCAATAACCAACTCATCGATGCATTTGACACAAATGCCGGACTAAAGCAGGAAGATGGTTTGGCCCCATTGCTATTCAATTTTGCTCCAAACTTCCCCCCAACAACAAACGCTCGTCAAAAGAGTGGGTAGTTACATTTTTTCTGAATATATTACAATTTTACTATATTTTTAAAGATAAAAGAAAAGCAATTTACATTTTTTATTTCAAAAATATTTTTTTTACATATCTGAGAACAGTAGGAATTGTTAGTAAAATTCAAGTCGATATGATGTTAAGAGTACATAAAAAAAACGTAACATAAAATAAACGAACAATGGTAGCATGCCTGACGTTATAATAATTTTTTGTTAATAGATGAAATAATAATGCATGAATACATGAATCATAAAGTTCAGTCATTTCATTTGAAACCCCGACCGAATGTGGGACCCGCCACGTCAACTTAATCATTAACACGCATTGGCTGGCCCCTCCGCTCATCAGCTAGCCATCGGGTGATCTCTCCCCCTTTTTCAGCTCTTACAGGTGCACTCGCAGGGATGCTTGGCTTTCCACATCCGATATGGGTCAATGAAGAAATTGTTTTTTGAATTTCGATCCGGTAGGGAGAGGCGCGTGGGGCACCACCACTACCTGGATGCCCCACTTTTATTTGTGGGCTGTGATCGTCTTCAACAAGGACGAAATCGCCTTACGCATCGCGCGCGGCTAACCGGTTATTCATCGTCGCGTTTTTCTTAGTAATCCCTTTCGATAGGTTACTTTTTTACCAGCCAATCGGTTTTGCATTTTGTCTCCGGTCACCTGATAGTTCTTAAGTGCAAAAATATTTTGTAGTGGACCCTTGTGCTGTGGGAAAAGAACCCGCTCCACGACACCGCAAAGCTAGCTTGCCAGCACACTTACATGTCTCCAGGCTGGGCCATGTCCAGCGTAGTACTAATTCCGCTCGCTGGGGTCCTGCACGGACTATATAACATCACAAAAAAATATTACAGGTTGGAACACGTGCTCGGGGACATTTAGCTGATCTGTAGGAGGTCGTAAAGCCTGATTGGGCCTTTTAGTGCTCCTACAAGTTTCGCAGGTAGTGACGTATTCTTTGATTTGCTGAAACATCTTTGGTCAGAAGAAAAACTTTTTTAATCGCTGGAAAGTCCACCCATAGCCACTATGTACACTAAGGGGATGATAGTCATAAGCACGGGAAATCAAGTTTTGTGTCATTTCTTCTGAAATCCACAACTTCCACGATTCTTCCTCGTAAACAGTGTTACTCATTACGTCCTCGTTACGTTTGTAAATATATCCATCTATCACCTTCAGGTCAGGTAGTTGTGACTTTTGAGTGACAATGGTTTGTCGCAGGTCTGTGTAACTTACTGAGTTGCAGTGTAGTCCTTACTGCCCTTCATGATTAAAACACCTTAACCACTATAAATGTTGAAGAATCTCGTCTTGATGTACATAGCCCATTGCCGTTCATTAAGTGTCTTGAAGTCGGAGTCAATTTGTTTGAACTTATTGTCCACGATAAATGCCACTCCATATTTACGGATGCCTGACAAGTCACAACTTACGAAGATAGTGTGTGTTTGCATCTTATTGACATCATTACCAAGCATGTTAGCTTCTTGCACTGCCAGTATATTGACCTTATATTTTTTCATCTCGTTCAGTAGTGATTGTAGTGCACCTAGTATATACTTGTATAAGGATTGTACGTTCCATGTTCCGAAAGAGTAGTCCATTTTTCGAAGCAAGTGTCGTTGCCATTTATTCAATCCAAGGCTAATTTACTAGTTTTATAATGAGAGAATACTGAGTGGAGCGTTGTCAGTGCTTCGACTCAGTCGTTTTTTGGCTCGCGCGCGGAATTTTATTTCCCACATCCTCGGTCGCTACCCGATTAGGATGTTCTTCTATCCACCACCTGAGAGCACGTCCAATGAGGGAGTTTTGTGGGTTTACTAGCCCCAAAAAAACCCTCTAACTGGTAGTAGTAGAGCTATCCTGCAGTCCTAGTTATATTTTTGTTCAAATTTGATTTGGACATAGATACGAATAAAAATAAATAAATAAAAATGGTGACTAATATCTTTATGTTTTGATTATGGTTGTGAGATCCTTCCGTAATCCTATTTTCTAACAGAGTATGTGGATTGAGGATACAATTAAAGCTGAAATGAATAAGTGAGTAACGAATTGTTTATGAAGAAGCTCAGTATTCGTTCTGATCCCATTATCCATTGAATTATAGATCGTAGTCACACCAATACCAGCAAGAGTTGACTTCTGCCTTTTTGATTTGAATATCTAAATACCGTTTTTGATTATCGATTTATCGATAGTGCCCTCAGACCGGGGAACCAAACGCGTCCCCAGGGTTGCGGATAGGGGCAGACCTTTCTCGAAAGGTTCGCTGCGAATAACCAATAAGCAGCCGCGGACAATGATCGGCAGTGAAGGGAGAGTCTCAGGACAAATACCTGAGTGTCAATGATCTTCACTGTGGCATGACGAAATATATGGCGTCATCAATTATCCATATATCCTGGCAGTAGGTAAAATGCTTTGGGAACGGAAACCCAGACAGAAAGCCAAACCATGCAGGTCCACAAGGGGAACCAAATTACGGTGCAGGGGGTCGGATCCCCAGTACCGGCGGCAGAGTGAGCGAGCAGGCTCCCGGCCGTTGTCATCCAGCGACTGCAATGTTATAGAAGTGGTGAACCTGGCTTCTGTAACAGATATAACTACAAGCAAACAGGACGCTAGCACGGAGAACCCTTTCAGGCAAAAACGGCTGTTGGCAAGAACACCGATAAAAGAAGTCACCGATTGCGGGGGGAGGCAGCAAACCCCAGAAACACTGTCAAAGTCAACATCACAGGTTAAATCATTGGAGACAGATGACAGACGGACTAACGAACGAAAGAAGGCAGAGTGCGTTGTGCAACCTGGCATCATTGCGGCCTTTGGGCGCAGTAGAAGGACTATGCGCACCCCGGAGCGTCCAGTGCAAGACGAACACAATCCGAGTCAAGCAGCGACACCAACAGAGGCCAGTCTAAGACTGGGGGAGGGAGAAGTTTTGCCGTTGGCCGACGCCACTTCAAACGTCACCCAAGCGATAGAAGCAAAAGGGCTAGGAAACGGGGGCCTCTCCCAATAGGTGGCGCCAAATAACACAATCACCCTTGACCGCGCCGAAGAGGAGGGCCTTACTTGGAAAGCGGGGACTATCGTCAAACAATTGAAGGCTGCCTGCGAAGTGCAGAAAAACATAGGCAAGAGTGTCAGGAATGGCATTCTTGAACTGGAGGAGCTTTTTGGCCGCATAACGCACTACAGGCGGAGGTGGCTTGCAACCGAAAAGCACCAAAAAGACACGCTCTCCCTCAAGGCATCAGTTGGTCCTAGCAGCAGCAAAAGAATGGCCGGTAGCTCAATTGAAGGCGACCGTGAGAAAAGGAGGAAGGACGAGACCATAAACGAAGTTGTCACTCCAGGCGACGAGTTTCATGTGGTGCGAAACAAGGCAGCGAAAAAAGCGGCCAAAAAGCTGCTCCTAGAAAAAACAGGCAATGAGCTCAACCACCAAAAGAAGAACAACGAACCGCCCGATATACCACAGAAAACAAAAAGCAAACCGCGGGCCAAACCCTTTCGAGAGGCATTGCTTATTAAACCCACTAAGGACTGAACCTACGCAGATGTCCTCCGTGAAATTAAAGGAGCGGTCAAGCCAGACGACACTAAAACTGCCATCAAAGCAGTTCGACCAACCCGGACCGGTGGCCTGCTGGGGGAACTCGGGTCAGAGGCCACAAACAAAGATGCATTCCGTGACGCGGTTCAAAAGGATCTTGGAGATGCGGCAACCGTTGCCTCGCTCGAACCAATGGCCACCCTTAAAATCAGGGACCTCGACTGCGTCACGGACAAAGCTGAAGTAGAGGATGCCATTAGGAGGGAGTTCCCCAGCTTAAGTGAAGTCAAGCCAAGATTGACACGTGAAAACACAAGGGGACAACGCATGGCTATTGTCGAACTAGCTGATAAAGACGCCCAGCAAATCCTGGCGAAGGGCAAAATTAAGATAGGTTGGGTGAGAAGAGCGATCCCTATCCGCTGCTTCAGATGCCTCGAATACGGACACACCGCGTATGGCTGTAGGGGACCCGACAGGAGATCTCTGTGCTACAAATGTGGTGAAACGGGGCACAAAAGGAAGGAGTGCACGAACGAGGCAAAATGCATTCTTTGCAAGGATGCTAAGCTAGCACCCGGCGACCTCAAACATGAGCCGGGGACAGGGAGATGCTGGGTTTTCAAGGAGGCCCTAACTAAAGCCAAATCGATACTCAAATGATCCGTATCCTGCAGGTCAATTTGCACCGAAGCACAAACGCCCAGGACCTACTTGAGCAGTTTGCGAGGGATAAGAAAGCTGACCTGCTGTTGCTGAGCGAGCAACATCATAACAAGGACTCGCAAGCGTGGTACCCTGACGAATCTAGTGCCTCGGCCATCTAGGTTCGAGACAGCGCCCGCCTTCAGATGCAGGGCCATGGACGCGGGGGAGGTTTTGTGTGGGTGCGGTGTTCAGGGGTAACATATTTCAGTGTTTATCTGACGCCTAACGAGGCAATGCCATCTTTTCGAACACAGAGGGCCACATGCTATTGAATGCTATTGAATGGAGTATGCCACAATCCGACCCAAGGGGAAAGCAAATCTTGGACATGGCGGCCAGAACAGCGCTTTTTGTCCTAAATACTGGTAACACCCCTACTTTCCACTGCTGGGGTTGCGTAGGAACCATACCCGATGTGTCACTCGCTTCGGAGTCCCTGGTACCTAGAGTACACAACTGGCGAGTACTAGAGGACTACTCGGCTAGTGATCGCCAGTATATGAGATTCACGACGGTGCCACTCTGCGTGCATATGCCCAAACTTCAATCCTCGGATGGACGACTGGGAGGATGGACGTTGAGAGGTTCGCTAACGCACTTACGGCAGGCGCTCCGCCAGGGAGTGGAGAGCCTACAGCCAAGGACTTGGTGAACTCAACTATGAGTACCATCATAACTGCTTGCGAGTCTTGCATGCCCCATCGGAGACCCCGACACGGTAAGCCTCCAGTATACTGGTGGTCAAACGAGATCGCCGAACAAAGAAGCGAGTGTCACAAACTTCGGCGAGAGGCTCAGTGGGCGCGAACACGGGAGGCGGCAGACACTAGGCTAGCAGCATACAGGTCCAGCAGGAAATATCTTCGCAGGCTTATTAACAAGAGCAAGGACCGATGCTGGCAAGACCTCGTGGACGATGTAAATAGGGATCCGTGGGGCCTAGGTTACAAGCTGGTCATGCGAAAACTTGGTGCCCAACGGAAGCCCTGCTTACATGAAGCAGAGAAGATGGACGAGATCGTACGGGCACTATTCCCCATGCACCCTGTCCGTGTCGATTCAGCTCATGCACAAACACCATTAGAATGCTCACCTTTCACAATGATGGAACTGGAGCAGGCAATTCTATCCATGAAAGCAAAGAAGGCACCGGGACCAGATGGCGTTCCTGCTGAGGTTTTGCAGCTTGTCTACAAGCTTTGTCCTGACTTGTTGCTCAGTATGTTCAACGCTTGCCTTTACGAAGGTGTATTTCCGGAACGCTGGAAAGTGGCGAGGCTCGTAGTGATCAGCAAGGGAAGGGAAATTCTGAGTTGGCGTCTGCATACTGCCCGTTATGTATGCTAGACATGGCTGGGAAAGTGCTCGAGAAATTCATCAAGGGAAGACTCACTGACGCGGTCCGTTCTGCCGGGGACCTATTTCCACGGCAGTATGGTTTTAGAGCAGGTCGCTCCACTATTGATGCGATAGCGGAAGTAGTGAGCGCGGTTCAAAGAGCGGAGGCTCACTGCCAGTCAAACAAAAGGGTTGTGTTGCTCGTGACGCTTGACGTCAGAAACGCCTTCAATCCCGCTAGATGGGCGGATATTCTGGAAGCACTGGAAAACTCTTTTCAAGTTCCAGAATATCTGATGTGGATTTTGAAGAACTACCTGACAGACCGGAGCCTGCTCTCGGTCGGCGGAGGATGGAAGTTACATCGGGTGTTGCACAAGGCTCCATCCTTGGCCCAGACCTGTGGAACATCACGTATGACGGGCTACTGAGAATCGAGCTGCCGGATGAGTCGCGCTTGATCGGCTATGCAGATGATGTCGCGGCGCTAGTTGCGGGACGCACTGTTCAACAAGCGCAACTCAGACTGGGTATGCTAATGCGCCGAGTGAGGGACTGGATGACTGCTCGCAGGTTAAGCCTTGCTTTGGAGAAAACCGAAGTAGTCATCTTGACAAAGAAGAGAATCCCTAGAGTAAGGATGATCAACATTGGGGAAGCACTCGTTGAGACTAAACTAGCAGTGAAGTACCTGGGCATTTTGATCGACTCGAAGATGCGTTTCTCCGAGCAAATCAGGGCAATAGCTGACAAGGCTGCAGCGAGTGTTTCGGCTCTCAGCCGACTAATGGCCAACATAGGGGGTCCCACCTCATCAAGAAGGAGACTTCTGATGAGTGCAGTACAATCTGTGCTGTTGTACGGATCGGAAATATAGTGTGAGTCTCTCAACAAGGAGCTGTATCGAAAGCGCTTGGCACAGGTGCAGCGACAAGGAGTGCTGCGGATTGCATCTGCATATCGGACTGTCTCGGAGTCGGCAGTGCTGGTCATCGCAGGAGTGATACCCATTGCCCTCCTTGCCAAGGAGCGCCGCAGAATCTACCTGTGAAGGAACGAATGCGACAGAGATGCTGTCTCCCACGAAGAACGAGAACGCTCACTCAGTGATTGGCAACAGTTCTGGGTGAGCGATGCAAAAGGTAGGTGGACCGCACACCTTATTGGTGACCTGAGGCCGTG
This sequence comes from Odontomyia ornata, assembly GCA_963969285.1. Lineage (NCBI taxonomy): Eukaryota > Metazoa > Arthropoda > Insecta > Diptera > Stratiomyidae > Odontomyia > Odontomyia ornata. The sequence continues at coordinate 125,603,361 of OZ017740.1, forward strand.
GCTCAATCGAAGGCATAGTGAGACTGACTTCTATCTAACTCAGCTACTGAGTGGACATGGATACTTTCGGTCTTACCTGCACAAGATTGGTAAGTCACGGTCTCCTGACTGCATATTCTGTGCTGGAGAGGTCGATGATGCCTACCACACATTTTTTGTATGCAAGAGGTGGGAAAGGCAGCGCGGTGACCTCATTGAAGAAATGGGAAATCTCTCTCCGGATGAACTCACTGGAGAGATGCTCACATCCGTTGACAAATGGAACTGTGTGGCACATTACGCTCGGGCAGTCCTTAAGATAAAAAGGAACATATTTGAGCGCCTGGAGGCGTCCAGGGCGGAGGGGTCTCTTTTCTAGAAATCCCTCTCCTTTCCCCTCCTCCCGCTGGAAAAGGGATCCCTGTAACTCGGTGGCGCCTAAACGCGTAGAGAAATGAGGCTTAGCCCGAAGTAATGTGTCAAACGGTTCCAGGCTAGGTTCTCAGATTGACAGGGGAGGTGTAGTGGGTAGTCCAAGGGTATCCTCCATGGGAGTCCCACACTGCCAGACTCGGCGGGCGTAAATGCCTTCACCTCCCTACCAAAAAAAAAAAAAATATATCTAAATACAGTTAACAGCAACTCTGAAAAAAAGTTTTGATTTCATTTTACTATATTTATTCTAAATGAACAAATTTATTTAACATTCCAACATAGCAGTATCTGTTTCTTTTATTTTTTGGCTCATTTTTTAACTTCTAAGAAATTATTTTATAGTCAGTAATACTACTACTACGCTATGGGAAACTTACATTAAAGTTTAATTTTATTATTTAAGCCAAATTTCTAAATTTTAAAATATTTTGCCTACGAAATTCGAACTTCCTCCCAATCGTCGTCTTGATAATGCAGTTCACACTCCCCTCTGTCATGTTTCTCATAAACATTTGACGTGTACAATTGTCAAGCTATTCGACATATTTGTATTGTGCCGATGGCACTTAAGTGCTCTCCAGTGGATTCTTAGTGAGACTAGCCCGAGTTTGTGATGGATTTCCTCAAAAGTGGATTAAAAACGGTCCTTGGGACACCCGAGCCAGGCCAGCAACCGACTGGAGCTGAAACGGTTAGTAGTTTTGCAAAAACTCCAATTACATAAAAATATTGTCGAGTGCTTATCAAAAGTATTCTTGATTCTGGGGCAGCTGTCGGCCCCGTCATTCAAAACACTTTCCGACTGAAAATAGGTTGATCCGGCGGGTGAAGGTCGTCACTCGCATTCAATTCTTTATTGTCATAGCGATTTAAATGAAAATATAAGAATCAGACATGTGCACTTAACGTCTTTATTGTATATAATTAGTTTGGCCGCTTTAATTGAAGCGCACTCACAATGCAGTCGAATGATTGAGCAGTCGTTCATACAATACTTTGTATTTCGTTTCAGGTTGAACGACTGGTGGAGCGCGTAAATTCATCTACGCTGCTCGATGACCGGCGTGATGCATGTCGTGCACTGAAGGCCTTATCTCGCAAATATCGAATAGAGGTAGGAGCTCAGGGTATGGACGCTTTGATTCAAGTTCTCAAGATGGATCGTGCGGACTGTGAAATTATTAGCTATGCATTGGATACACTGTGCCATGTTGTAACTCCTGAACAGTTTGAGGAAGAGGCTGATAATCCAGCCGTATCGGTTAATATTGGAGAACAATTCACTGAAATGTTTCTTAAAAACACTGAAAATGTTACTTTGATTCTTGGTTACCTCGAAGAATATGACTTTAGAGTAAGGTGGTCAGCTATCAAAGTATTGACTACATTGCTTGCAAATAAAACTAAGGACATTCAAGAAATTGTCCTTGTGAGTCCAATGGCAGTTTCGAAACTAATGGATTTATTAATTGATAGCCGAGAAGTAATTCGAAATGATGCATTGCTTTTGCTGATACAATTGACAAAAGGTAAAAATTATTTCTTATAAAATGCACGTAGTAACAAGGCGAAGTATGAATATTTTATTAACAATTTATTATTTTATTCACATAAAAATTCTTAAAACCTTTTACATCGTAAAATCATCTTGATTACTATTTTTTAAATTAAAACAAATACCATCCCTAGTCCGAACGTGGTATAGTTATAGCATGATCTCTTTGTGACAAAGTTCACTGGTTGAAACCACGTTAGAAACAGGAAAAGTTTTTAGAAATTCCTCTAACAAGTGGATTGTAAACTCACTCACGTTAGGCTAACAGAATGAGATACTCTAAAATGCCAGAATACAATCAATGATTATTAAATTCCATTGTCATAGTCTAGTCCATAGCGTTGTAAGGCTATAGACGCGCTATATTAGTGTATATGATTGTTGGTGAGCATCAAAACTTTTTTTCTTATTAATTTTATTTGACAAATGATACTTATGTAGAGAAACCAGTGTTAGGCATCGGAAGGACTTGATCAATGCATTAGCTTGGGCAGTGACGGTTTATTTTTTAGAAGTATCATTCAAAATACTTTACAATTACATCGATACAATCCATCCGATGCCAGGTTTTAGGTTCTCAGGCAAAGAGCTTGATTACTAAATTTCGCAAATGCTTTATCTGGGAGCCCAAACTTGCTCATTCACCTGCTTCACATGGACTTATTTTTGCTAACTCATATTTTCCCGGCTACTTTATAGCATATCGCGAAACATTCTCGAGTGTGAGTTCTGCTGAGGTGCGAGATTGCACTTTCCCGGCTTGTGAGTTCATTCACGGGCGAGCGCAATTAAATTTTGTTTGTTTAAGGGAACGCTCATATTGTGGGAGCGAACGCGCAAGTGCTATATCGGCAACTTGATTGGCGTAGGAGACAATGTTTCTCTTTCGACGTTTGGAAACGAGTCAGCAAAATTGACACTGATCGCGGAGAATTTTTAAGGAGTCTTATCGACGCCTCAGAAGGGCCGTCAATGTCCGTTGATACCAAGACCGCGATAGTTACATCACCAAAAATTTTAAATATTTTTGTTTTAACTTTTTCAACTGTGTGTACATATCAGCAAGAATCATACAAAATGTCTAAACATTAATTTGAATAAATAACTACAGCCCCTTTCGCCAAAAAATAGCGAGTGCAAAAAGTCCTGACGTCAATATTTGGAGGCTCCGGCGGGATTGTTAACTTTTGCCATGGTCAACCCGTTGCCATGTAGATACCGTCCCAGTATTTTTTCCTTTGGATACGCTCTGTGGTTTTGACTTTTAGAGCCGTGTGGATATCGTTTCAGTGTTTTGCACTGTGGATACGGTTTGTGTTTAACTTTTCCATATTTGTGATGTGTTTCACAAATATGGAAAACTTGGCAGAACGGCAAAAGGAATTGGCTGCAGAGTTGGACACAATTATCATTAATTACAAGAACGATTCAGTGGTGCGATACCTTCGAAAAAGCGGATACAGAAATCCGAGCTTCGCCAGAGATGTCAGTGTCCCACCACTATTTCACGAGCGAGTTGTATAAGACAACTGAAACCAATTATCTCAGTTTTCAAAAACATTTCAAGGATCGAATGTTAGCGTTAAAGGACCCTGAGTCAGGAACTGGTAGTCACTGAGCGCCGACGAAGTTTCCCGCTGCAGATGATGTCAGTGAATTGAAACAGGCAGATTCTTCACCGACTACTAATCCCAGCATCACAAGGATTCTGTGACGATACAACGTTAATTTCTCGATTGAATCAGCCACACGGCCAGAATCGCATCGATCCAGCGATGATGGCCGCAATTGACGGAGTGTCGCTATCTAAATAAATATCGAGGAATTTTCTCAGAGCTGACTGACCCAGTTGGAAACAAGGCTGGACGGATTCGACGCAGCATGTACGAGATCAGCGGCAACCGTGACGAGCCCCAGTTTACACCTGCCTCAGATAACACTTCCACAGTTTGACAGAAAGTACATAAAGTGGCGACATTTTCCGTGGTCGACAAGAGTGCCTGAAATCGTTAATTTTACGTTGAATTGACGCTTGCTCTTATATGTATAGGGATTCGATACATTTGTTGGCTTGGCGGTATCAAACACTGAACAAAAATCATATATTTCCAAACCTTAAAAGCAAAGTTTTCCGAGAAACTGCTCATTAACTTCCTTGCTTTCTTCGGTTAGCGTTGAGATAAATCCAGTTACGTTGGTGATAATCATTTAATAAGTACTGATTCAATAATATGCTAATCGTACTCATATAATAAATTTGGTCGAAAATCCACAAGCATGACAATTAAACACACTCAAAAGTTACGTTGTGACCCGAACTGGTAAGCAACTTAATCTCCACTCTTTCGTTACGGGGTTATGTGTGGTCAGTCGAAACGAGGGGTCCAAAAATAATTCGAGGCAGAAAAGATAAACCCGCTATCAAATGTTTTTTCAAGATTTTCGATGGCAAATCCACAACCGCAGATTCGCACATAATTTCAGCTTCATTACCGACCACGGACACTTCGGTCAGATCTAAAAGTGCACGTTTGTAGCGAATTGTACCGTTTTTGTTGCAAATGATTTTATTCATCCACTAAAAGCTGTATCGCGCAACCACGTTAGTTTTCTACTCAGTAAACCCGGCCAAGGAATAACAACAAACCCATCCCTACAAACACTCAAGACAACTACACCCCATATGACAACACAATTTCGAAGCACTTAAGACCTTTGTCTTTGTCCCTTTTTATTCCCGATACTGCTCACGATTCAGGAGAACTTAACAAGCACTACAGTTTAGCTTTCCGATTATTTGAAGAAATAATATTTATTCCCTACAAAACCGAAACTTCACGTACGTATGGTGTATCTATGAGCACTTTATCTTTGTTAACAAAGATTATCCTCAATTCACTTCACACTCAATAACAACAAAATAAACTGAAAGTGAAATATCAAACAAATCAGATTAAAAATCAAATCTAAAAGTACACACTTAATGAAGTATCAAGAGCTGATAGCTTCTCTGAGCTCTAGACTAATATCCGTTTATACATTACTGCGAGGAAGCAGGACCTAAATTGTCCGTACATTTTACCACACCCTGCATCCTTCCTTGCAGATGGCTCTTTTTTAGGACCTGTTTTGAAAAGTTCTCACAAAAACCTTTTGATAACCATGGTAAAAAAAATATTTAAGAGTCACCCTCTTTATACAGGGAGCCCCCTTAAGTTATGTTTTTTGCAGTGGAAATTTTGAGAGGGCACCACTGTTGACCTACGTAGAAAATTTCATCACTCTAGCTCATGTAGTTTGCTGTGACGCACGAATGGACCGACAGATGGACGGACGGGATTGACAGACTGGTCTGTTGTATCACTTCACTTCCAAGTTGAGCCATTGGGTGAAAATGAAAAATATTCATTATTTCAGTTGCTACCAAAATAACGAATTACGCTTGCTTTCTGACCTTTAGGAACAGCCATGCATGCATTTGATTTTGGATTTTTTTAAATGTTTGTGTCTTAAGGTCTCATCAATCAATGTGCCAAATCTCGTTCAAATTGGAGTTTCACAGAGCAAAAGTATTACATTTTTAGTGAAAATGGCAGCTAAAAATATTAAGTTTTAAATTTTCGACCTATTTACATAAATAAGTAAAACTTGCAATCGAAGCATTAGAAAAGGCTGTGCAAAGCTATACAAATGATCATTTAGCAGAGTATTACTTAACTTTCAATATGTAAATAACTCAAATATATCTGAAGCTTTGGTCTACATCCGCTTTCCACTATGGCTGCAAGCTGAACACGCTTCTAATTTTTACTTGTTTTCATTATTGTTGACAGCAAATCGACTACGAGATACTTTGCATGTAGTCGAAAATGCCATAGACGAACTCCCCGACAACCTTAACCTTTTATATGTTCGCGCGCATCTATAATTGTACTTGGCGATACAGCGCAGTACGGTCAAAGTAAATGATTCGGATGATCCCGTTCCGGCGCGAGAATAGGAGGGATAAGTTTGGACTCGTCGACGACAAGTAGAGATGCGCTTGTCGACAACGGGGAGTTGAATCGAAAACGTCAGTACGTGAAGGTCGAAGAGATGGGGAAAAAGAAAAGCGAGAGACGATACGGGTTAATTTTGTTGGTCGAGGCGGTGTGCGACTTGAAGAGTTTTTGGGATATTGTTAGCCGAGAAAGACGTGACGCCCAGAAAAGTTTCTTAGATAAACTCGAATTGTAGAAGGGAAATTTGGCGTCTCTACAGGTGAAGTTTTCTTTCTTGCAGTGTGGAAGTTTAGTGACGGAGTAATTGAGTTCTAAGAAGAGTGCGGAATTGCTTTAGTTATGCGGTTATCTACGAGTAGTGCAAGTGAACGGATTGCGCATTCTGATCCACTATTTGAGATAGATTAATACTTGAATCTAGCCCACATAAATTTCTTCCGTTATTTTTTTTTCGTTACGGGGGATAACGTTGCTAATTAGTGAATTGCAGTGAACATACATCGTTAAAGTGCTGTTGCATGGATATTCAAACATATCAGCAGTGGGAACACTGAACTATTTACTGTGTTAGCTATTCGCATCGATACACAACATAGCCATACTTGGAGCCATAGCCATACTTGGAGCCTGGGGTCGGAATCAGTGAAGCATTCAATGTTTACTTGAATCTACTAGCCAAGTATGATAAGAAAATAACAAAAATTTGCGTGTATCACCAATGACTGAATCAAATCAAAATTTTAACGTGTCATCTTGCTGAGCTTGTTAAGCAAAATTTTTGAACATACCTAACGGGTCAAAGTCTTAGTAAAACTTTTTGGTCGATAAATGCAGCATCATCAACAGATTCATGCACAAATGATGATTTAGTGGGAGAATATCAATTAAAAATTACATTTGACGTTGTTAACAAAAATTCATATCGGGAAATTAAAGAAAGAAACGAATTGTTAATGGATACAGAGGCATCAAATGCTCTTAATAGATGCAATTACGCTTACACTTGAAATAGATAAGTACTAACTGATGTCTTTCATATTTAAAAACGTGATTGTTATTTTTTTCCTACTTACGAATGGTTTATACCAGAAATGTGCTATTACTTTTCTGTTTTTGTTTATTAAAAGTTATTGAGTTATGAAATTCAATGTAAAAGAAACGGATGTTAATAAAGTTAATTGTGATAGAACTTCTTGCAAGGTTTCAAACACTCTTTGGCCTGGGCAAAGCTAACGGCACTGGCCAGCGGACTCGATATAGAGTGGATAGGGTATGATACGGTATCCTTGACCCACTGATACCCAATATCAATATAGGCTCCAAGCTCAATGATTAAATTTCTATAATTCTTGTCCAGAATTTCCCTCACCTAGGCAAACCCCTTAAATTTGTTGAAAAACCGAAACAACTCTATTTTTTGTATATGTCAAATCTAAGGAATTTATGATCCAAATCGTCGACTTCGTTGCAATGCCTGCACATTTCTAAATCTACGCATTTCGCTTTGAACAGTCTCAAATCAATGTAAACTTTGGTGACAAGAATTCTATTGATAGACGTGATTGCAAGACTGCTAATCGCCAATGAGTGGAACTATGGTTTGTCGCCTCTCAAATGTTTGGCTATTTTCCAGATGCAATCCGAAAGCCTTTGGTCTTTGTCGTGGTAACGATTATTCCAGTCACGTTTTATGCTTGAAGCGATCATATCCATGTTCAATACTCAGAAGTGCGACCCTGGAATCAGGAAAAGTTAATCATGGTAAACGAAGTTACAGCAGGATCTCTCAAGGCAGCAAGAATGGCATGCAATTCAGTGTTAAGTCCCGAGACATGTTCGTCGAGACTGAAAAGGAAGCCTCGTTATTTTTGAGATTGATAAAGGCACCACCTACACCGGTTATATTTTTCGCTCCGTCTGTAACAAAAATGAGCTGTGGATTTCTCTTTAATTTCTCAACATAGCAGATAAATTTATGATTGAGTTCAGTGCCACTAAGATCGTTGTGTATGTTGTACACCGGATTGTCGGCCTCCAGAATTACCATAAGATTGGACGGTCTAATAGCCGCAACCTTGGGAATTATTCTGTTAAAGAAGGCCTTGAATTTATGTTTACGTGGGCATAGCTGCAAGCTTTATCCTTTAAATCAGCCACCTCAGAATTAGGGAAATTTTTAAATATGGATTTGCTTAGCACTCTTGCGGTAGCAACTCAGCTCTATCTTTCACTATAAGCTCTCCAGCAATTTCGAATGCATTAACGTTAGCGGTGCTACGAGGGAGTCCAAGACAGAGTTGTAGGACTTTCGCTTTGACGGAGTCGATTGTATCGAAAAAACAAATTTTTGGTACATTTTGCCTTCCCCTGGACCCCCTAATTCATAAAATGACTTTTTCATTTCAAATGTTGGAAGTTCAAATCAAGACCTTTCATTTGATACCCCACTCGACTACCTTTGTTTAAAAAAAATTTTAAGGGCTCATTCGTTATAAGGGGGGACCGCCCTTAAAAAAATTTTAAATTTTTGATAAGACCTAAACTTTTGAGAGACCATCACTTTTGACCTTTTCACAAAGTTTGGGCATTCTAGCTTCTATAGTTTCTGAGGAAACTTGCTATGGTGACGCACGGACAGACGGACGGACGGACGGACGGACAGACAGGGCGCGAAACTAGTAGATCTTTGTAAAAAAAATTTTACAAAGACCTAATAGTTCGGTGCATTAGCAACAGTGGTAATTCTATATTTAAGTTTCGGGTTTATTAAGGCTTTACATAGATTCAAAGCGTGGTTATCGGGAGTGGCTCCTCCTGAAGATAGCGGGTGGTCATCCCGTCGAAACTGCTTAGTTTGTTGTTTTAACTTTAATGAGACAAAAAAAGAATCTCGAATTACTATAGACTAGCTTAATAGACACATAATCGAACATTTCTAAAGATAATAATAATTGATCAGAATGGCTTGTAGAGTATAGTACGCGTGATAAATATTTTGTAGTGTAGCCCAGTGGCACGACAAAAACCCACCTTATATGATCCTGCAAATAGCTAGGCGACAAGCACACGTAAGCGATCGTCAAGCGAAGCTAGTCAGCTAAGCTCGGTCTACGCTGACACTTGTACCAGACCATTGGCACCCGTGCCATGCACAAACTTAAGATTATGTGCGTCCTGTTTACTAACAATTGTGTCACTCCGCTCTTTAAAGGATGCAGTTCTACCTAGGTAAAGGATGCTGTTTTATCTTCCAATATACTTAGGGCACATTGTGGGTGTTTCTGTTTTGAAAAGATTATATCTTGTGCTTTTGCAGGATTAACTTTCAAACCAAGTGAATCAAAAACTCTGTTACAATCCCAGAAATGCTTTATGTTATCTTCCTTACAAAAATTAACCACTGTTTTTTCCCACCCTTCCTTTTTGGGCTCCCTAACCGCCGCTTTCTACTCATGTCCTGCTTCATTTAAGGCAGACCAGCTCTCTAAGTTCTTCAAACGTTTGAAATTGTTTAACGCCGCATTTTTCCTTTCCCAGACATTCATTAATTCTTACGACCACCCATACTTGTTGATGATCTTCTCGAAATTTCTGTTGAAGGAACCAGTCACGATATCGTTACTAATCTTGTCCTTGTCTCGACACAGCCGCCAAGTGCTCGAGTCCACTTTAGTTGTGATCTTAATTGGACAATAGCCTCTCATCCTTGATCTCGCATCAGCTGTTCAACGTTTGACATAGTAACATCCGCAGAGAACAAAATCCATTTGCCATCGACTGTGATTCTTCTCAAAGTGTAGATGTATTTTGAATTTCAGATTTTCAACCCATTCGAGAGGAATTTTGTCTTTGGTTTTAGAGAGATTGTCACCCCAATATGTGATCACATTCGATGACAATGCGCCTGATATGATCAAGCTGGTACTTGATTTTATCCAGTCCAGTTTTAAAGGCTGATGCCGTGACCCTCGTTGGAGCATATATCAAGACAAGGACAAAATTGTTTTTAAGATTCAATGTTTGCACGGTAGCCGCTTCCAGATTGGCGTTTAATCAAAATTTTCTATATTATCCTTACGTAATAGAATGCCAAACCTCGTGCTAATATTTTCAACATTTCGGGCAATTTTGAACAGTGGCCATATGTTCGCTGTAACAGACTAAACGAGGTGTGTTCAAAAAGTAAGGTGACTTTGTATTTTTAGGAAAAAATTTATTTATTGTCCATGAATATTTATGTTGTTCCCTTCAAAGTAATCAATACGCTTGTGCCAACGCTTTTTCCAATCCTCGAAGCGCTTCTCATAAGTATTTTTCGGTATAGCCTTGAGCTCTTCCGGCGATGCAGTCTTTATCTCTCGTCGCTATTCTCCGTCCTTTCATAGGTCTCTTCAATTTCGGGAACAAGAAAAAGTCGCATGGGGCCAAATACGGTGAATATGGTGGCTGAGGCATGATTGTGGTGTTTTTAGCCAAAAAATTCTTGATATTTGATCCATTTTTTTCGATAGCAAAAAATCGCCGAGCACGCAAAACACTTCTAACCGTTATGCCTCTCACAAACAAACTAAACATAAAGGGGTTTTTAATTACAGTTATCTCATTCAAGATTTTGTTTAAATATAGACCGTCGCCGACCGTCGAACCAAAGATATAACGAAAGCCCATGTAGTTTCTTTGAAGAGTTACTGTTTATAATCTTTCCTTGCTACTTATTTTATTCATACAATTGTTTTCCTTTCTTCTTCTTCTTCTTCTTTGTAGCCCTACAGTCCCTTTCGGGCCTTCGCTTAGAGATATTTAGAGTATCTCATTGTCCTGATCGAATGAATCGGCACTCCACAAGGTGATATGATCATTATCACGCTTTGGCCGTGTGTCCGTCAACCCAGCTACGATACGTTCTGATTTTAAGCCAGCACGTATCATAACTGAACAGGCTTATAGTCCGTCTGAAGAACTACTCGAATTAAATCTCGTTGACGCCGACGAGACTTTAACTAGAGACCTTCGGCTACTTTCTTCTATCGACTTCAAATGTCTTATTTCATATTTTTGGTTACAACTTTCGTCAGTGTCTAACGCCTTATCGTTTTAATTTGATGTATAAATTTCGACTTTTTCCTTCGTTCATAAATGTACAGAGATAATAGTAATTAATACTTATAATGTATAGTGAAAAATGTAAATATAAAATCGACGAGAACAACAAATACACTTGAATTAAATATAATAATGCAATAAATGATGCGATCAAATATAAATTATGCATAGTCTATCAGAGGATATCTTAGCGCAACAAAATTGTCAAATTAAATCAATATATGTGTATGTAATGCAATCCCTGCCGAATGGTGATACCCAAGCGAGATTGGTTGCATATTAATTTAGAATGGCTAGGAAAAATGTAAGTACACCCTGACCTGTAAGATGCTCACAAATAAGTATCTACACCACAAACTGAAAGATTCCGTGGAGCTCCCTCTAATTTTTCAGGCACGCTGCATGCCAATCATCTGAAACGTAAGATATAATCCAACTCTTATCGGCGATGATAGCAGAGCACAAGGCAACACTTCACCTACTTTTAACGATTGGTTCTTGTTCTCATCATGATAACTCGCGCAGTTTAAGGTCGCGACTAATATCTTCCCCGCAAGCCAGCTCTTTCTTGACTCGAATTTGATATCTTCACGTTTGGGTGGGAAATTCTTGAAAGAGCTCCGAGTCGCTGTGTCGTGGTTAACTGAGTTGGGCTCTATCTTGGACTGTTTGTCGCTAGGCTAGAGTGAGTCACTTGCGCAAATGTATTACAAGTGTGCTTTGTGCTTGAACAAACCCAACCTAGAAATCCATACTTCACTACTCGGCCGACGTCAAGTGGCGGTTTAGTCGCAGAGATCTGTCATCCAACCCTTTCCTGTTGATCTCAATTGTGTAGGGATGACAGATCTCTGTCAGGTATCGCTCCGCGGAATCGGCGGTTATCACACCTTCTATTCAATCATATAGCGTTGAAAATGTCTGATAGCACGTTCCAATGCGGTTGCACGGTTTGGCCAGACTAATAAATTCAGTTTATTCGAGATCTAGATGTATGTCTCTACTTACCCCGTATCTATATATAAAGTTACCTGCTTATAGATTTCATTTTCCATCATTTGTGTCCTTTGGCGATCTGAAGAAGACTTTTAGTCGTAGGCCATTTCGCTGGACATCCGACACATAATAGTTTACCTCCTTATTTATAAGAAAAAGTCGGATAGGGGAAAACCTGATGGGTTTACCGTCGAATTTCCTTTCGAAAATCACTGGAAAAGATTTATCTTTTGAGTTAATACATATTATACCGGCTCGTTTTAGTTAGATGCGCATTTCTAGCGTTAATTGTAGCATTGTCAACTTCTATGCTATTGAAAAAGAAATCCAACCTCCTGGAATCGTTAACCTGTAAAAAGCGGTTACTTGACTGCACTAAATTTGCGGTTTGCTAAGGCGCCGTTTTATTAAAACAAAAATCTCCTTTCCCAAGCCCCCCTCCTTTACTCTTCATTCTCTGGTGTTCCGGGTTAAGCTTTCTTTTTTTATCGTTCTCATCGCCCGTAAACTCTGGGATGGCCTTACTTCACTGCACTTATTTGCACCTGGATCCGGAGGGCGCCCTTCCTCGGTGCCTTCCATCATGGCTGAACATGAGTTTGGTTGTGAACCAAATCAATTCAATATTTCAAGGCATAAATCGCATCAATTTTAGAGATCAGCAATAAATAGAGGGTATTCACCAAAATGTGCTAATAAATCTCCTAATTAAGAAACGTTCCGTCTCAATTATTCACTAAAGGAAACACCGTTTTGAACTTCACTCCGGCTATCCGCCAAAATGGTGGTACTAAGAAGAAACCACCTAAAATTCAGGTAGACGGCAGTCACAAGGGAGAAGTGTCCAAGTGGGCGTCCGGGAAAGGAATGAGTAAAGACAGCTCTGCAGTTGTTACGTCAGTTCTAAAAGCCTTGTTCTTTCTGAGTACACGTACAATAAGTTTAATTAAATTAGTATAGTACACGTATAATAAGTTTAACTAAACATGTATAATAAGTTTAATCATATTAGGCTAATTAAAGTTTGAAAGTAAACCTTCGCGAGAAATTAATATATTTATTGTTTAAATTATAATTTACGTCAATTTAATATTTTAACTATAAATTCTAAATATTTCCATTACAGGAAACGCTAATATCCAAAAAATTGTTGCATTCGAAAATGCATTCGATCGCTTATTCGACGTAGTACGTGATGAAGGCTGTTCTGATGGAGGAATTGTTGTCGAAGATTGCTTTATATTAATGTTGAATCTCCTGAAGAATAACTCCAGCAATCAACAATTCTTCAAGGAAGGATCATACATTCAACGGCTTGGTCCTATGTTTACTATCGCACCAGAAACAGAGGAACAAGGATGGACACCACAAAAAGTCTCTAATATGCATTGTATGTTGCAAGTAGTAAGAGCTTTGGTGAGCCCAAGTAATCAACTTCAAATCATTTCCTCATGTCAAAAGACAATGCGAACCTGTGGCATGTTGGAGGCGTTATGTAACATGTTGATGGGCAGTGGAATACCTGCGGACATTTTAACAGAAACAATAAACACTGTTGGCGAAGTTGTAAGAGGTGACTTGAGCAATCAAGAGTATCTAAGTACAGTCATGGCACCAAGCAATCCACCGCGATCAGCAATTGTTGTATTGTTGTTGTCTATGGTAAATGAAAAGCAACCTCTCTCGCTGCGCTGCTCAGTTTTATATTGTTTTGAATGCTTTTTGTATCGTAATGAAGTAGGACAAGCGTCTTTGGTGCAGACTCTTCTGCCCTCCAGTTCCGAAGTTTCCTCATTGACAACAGGACAACTTTTGTGTGGAGGTCTTTTCAGCACAGACTCTTTAGCAAATTGGTTTGCGGCGGTGGCTCTAATGCACTCGTTGATAGAAAATCCAGCGCAAAAGGAACAGCTTTTAAGAGTATTATTAGCTACTTCAGTGGGGAGTCCTCCGGTATCCTTGCTACAACAATGTACAACTTTATTACAACAAAGCAATTATAAACTGCAAAGCAAAGTCGGAATATTAATGCTTTTGAGTACATGGCTGAGCCATTGTCAAGTTTGCGTTAAAGCATTTCTGTCAGCACCTAGCAGTGTGGCATATTTGATAGCACAAGTTAGTGCGAATGAACACGACGAAAATGAATATTTGATACAAGGTCTGTGCAGTTTCCTAATGGGAATTTGCATACAGTTCAATGATAATTCCTTGCAGAATCATAAACGGGAAGATTTGTGCCAGGTAAGTGAAAAAATTAATTAAACTATTCAGTTCCCACTAACAATGTGTTTCAAATTATAAAGCTGATTGTAAAACGAATTGGTTTGGAGACCTATACTGCGAAATTGGGTGATGTTTCAAGACATGAAGCGTACAGTCGAGCAGCAAAACAGCCACAAATACGGGCTAAAGCGGGTTCAGAACTCCTTTTAGACTATGAGTTCTGTAAATTGTTCAAAGCTTTAGAATGTAAGTTGTATTTTTTTAATTTCTTCACATTCTAACCTACTCAATCTCAAACTAACCAAACCTGAGTTTAAATTTTATTATAACATATCTTATTTCGTGCAATTAATTTGTTTTAACCCAATTTCAATTTCAGCTGTCATAATCAAAACAGTAAATGGTTACGACATAAACGGTACCAATCTTACCGAGCTTACATTAAGTAGTGAAGCGTCCGATCTAGTCAGTCAATATAAGGATATAATTCGAGAACAGGACAATACTATCAATCAGATGAAGCAAAAAATAACATCATTAGAAATACAAAATCAGACAATACAGCATCAATTAACGGAGGCCTTAACTGCCAATGCCCAACTTACAGATCAAAATATTTTGTTGAAAGCGCAACTCACAGCTGCTGCAGGCTCAAAAGTAACAGGCACCACAGGAGTTAATGAAGTTGAAGCGTCGAATGCTGAAACATTACAATCCCAGCTAGCGCTGAACACGCAAATAAGTTTCTATCAATCCGAGAACTCTCGACTGATAGAAGAGATTGAGACACTAAAAGTAAAATTGCACGACGAATCGCGACATCCAGAGAGTGTAGGAGAAGAATTTGAGCGATTAAAAAGGGACCAAGAGGATTTACTTGAGCTTCTAACAGATCAAGAGAAGAAAATTCTGAAATACAGAGCAGCGCTGTTAGATCTAGGTGAGAAAGTCGACACTGAAGACGAAGAGGAAGAAGAGATAATTGAGCATGAAACGTCCACAACAATTAGTAGCAGTGAATCAAGAGAACGAAGTTAGGAGGTAAACAATGCGTTTGCACCTATTGTTAGTTAATTTTTTGTTTAAATTATCTTTGTTATATACTGAAAATTGCGGATTTAATAACTATTCAATTTGAGCGTAACTTACCCATAAGCCATCACAAAAATTTGTATTGAAAACATATACGGCAAATATTTTCAAAAAAATGTTAGGATAAATTTTCAAAACCGTTATAGAAAATGCTGTACACACATTCATATTCAGTTCGGCAAGTCTAGTCTAGAAATCTTCCAAGTATCAAATATAATTAAAATATTTAGTTTAAAATTTTATATAATATGACTTGCAATATGCAGGGAAAAATAAACACGTAAATGCACTCACACTCTTAACATTATACGATCGTCATTTCAAAATGTTCGGCAAGGAAAAATGATTTTAACATAGAAAAAAATGATGAGTAATGATTTGATACTTTTGTTTACTTTTAAAAGTGTAAATATTTTTCAATAAAGTTTGCTTCTTAAATAGAAAATACTGCCATTTATTTATTTAGCACACTATACCTTACAGGCGAATGCCCAATTACAAGGATAACATTAAATTAAACAACCGAGTAAAAGATAGAATAAAATAGAAAAAAATAAATTACTACACAGTTAAACAATTATACTTTAGAATTTAACCAATGTTTAAATCTTAAAAGTGAATGAGGAATAGGACCGAGCTCCAAAGAATTATGTATTCTCGGTAAGCGAACCATGACTGAGTTCTAGCGAATACCCATAGGGAGCAGATGGTATTAAGAAAACTTCCGACGATCATGTTCGTCTAACTGCGTTCCGAATCTGACTGCTATTGACCAAGTGCGATATCTGATAATGGTAGAGGTTGAAATGAAAACATTTAAGTGGGTATGTACGACGAGAGTTTAGAGTTGACAATGGGAGTAAGGAAAGACGGTCCTGATAGGAACGTTAAGGAAAATTGAACTAACAAAATCCTCGTAAACCGCCTCCACGAAGATTCGATAGCAGCCGCGAGGTAGCCTTGATGCGGTCGGTGACCAATTAGAGGATATATTGAATGAGCGAGACAAAGCTGTTGCCACATGGATATTCTGGAAAACATTTACATGCCGTAGTATAAAACCACATTTTCAACGCTTTATTGAGCGTGTTGGACATGGATATCAAATCTGAGGTTGGATTAAAAAGAATAAATAAAATAATTCAAGATCCTTCTTTGATACATACGCGAAAGCAACATATTAATTGAATATTCGAAAGACATCTTTTGTGTGTAATTTGCATGACATGACATTGTTTTTTTTTGAGTTGGGAGGGAGGTGAAGGCTATTTATACCCTGCGTGTGGGGCTCCCAGCCGTGCAAAACGTCTGCACCATAGTATACACACATAGTATCCACAACTTACATTTACCCTGTGTCGCACACTGAGCCGGGGCATGATGTATTCAAAAACAAAATAAAAAGCAAATAAAATTTCCGCGGCAAGTGTTTTTGTACGCATGTCAAAAGATGGGTGCATGACAAAATCCTGACAAAAACAGAAAGATTGTGTACGAAATCATCTTCTTAATTATTAATTAATTATCAAATAGTCTTTAATCAATTGTAAAATCAGCCCATTGTACCATTAAAAACCAAGCATAAATTCCTTTTTCTTAAATTTTCTAAACTCATCAAATTCACATCATCATAATTGTATTGTTTCAAATTCATGTAATTAAAGTTATCATCTAAACTCACTGGAATGTGCGTGTAAGATGATGCTTGTTTTGTCTGGCGTGCATGAAATACTTACATATATATCTATGAATTTATCTTGTGCGCGTTGAACAAAAGATTCCCACAGCGAGCGCAACGTGATCTATTTGTCTATAAGACACATGAACATTAAGGTGAGCTTATCAATTGAGCAAAAGAATTGTGAGCTTAGCAATTTGCATATGAGCAAAATAATTGTGAAATATATATAAGCGAAATGTTTCAATAAAATACAGTCAGTCAAGTTTGACCATCAGAGCAATCAACGCATTTTATTCTGTCTATATTGAATTAGCTGATACAAGCATCGGTTCAATTTCAGTTAGTATTGTGACTGGGTGATGAAAGTGACTAGTTGGTATGATGAGACAATAATAATACACACGTTAATTGATACATATTTATATTGAACACAATAGACATGTTACATCGGGAAAGGCCGATACGAGACTGACTGTCAAAGGAACGGCACATAGAAAATAACGATTCACAATAGTCTCCCTCACTTAATTAAAACATATAGAAATATAATTTTAATTCTATTATTCGGTGACATAGTCTTTCAAGAAGTTTGGAGGACATCGTTGACGAGCAGATCTGCGTGGTGGTAGCGTCGGGTTGTTTGTGTTCCCGTCTGCTGGTGTCTGTTGGTCAGGAGTGCCAGTAAGTGTTTCTGGCTCATTGACACCTGGCGCAGTCAATGGCGTAGGCTGTGTGTCCATTGGTGGTAACTCATCAGCTGGCATGTGTCGATATGGAACACCTGGGCTTGGGGCTGGTCTTTGCTGAGATGAAAAGGTGACTTGTTTCTTGGGGACCATTGTTGAAATTAGTTGGTCGATGTGCCTTATTATAGTTCGGCCTAAGTCTAAGTCAATGATATAATGGTACTGACCCAGTTTTTGTTCGACAGTCCCAAATTGCCAGCTATCTTGATTGTTCATGTGCATTCTTGCCTGAACTCTCTCTCCCATTTGGAATGAGCGGATGTGACAGCTGCTTCGGCTCGTTGGCATTACTGCTTTTCTGTTAGGCAGGAGAGCATCAAGGCGTATTCTAATTTTCCTTTTCAGGTAAAGTTCTACTGGTGACCGTTCGGAGGCTAATGGTGTGGCACGGTATCGAAAAAGGATATTTTGTACTTTTGTGGCTATTGGTGATGAGTCTTCAGCTGCAGCTTTCAATCTTCTTTTCAGGGTTTGTATATTTCTTTCTGCAAGGCCATTAGTTGATGGGTGACCTGGCGCAATAAACTTCTGAAACATTCCCCTTTCTTTACAGTGTGTCTGGAACTCTTCACTTTTAAATATGGCAGCATTATCTGATACTAGGACAGATGGGTAGCCATGCACAGAGAATATGGTTTCTAGGAGTGTGATAGTTGATGCTGATGATGGTGCTTCTTTGAGTATTCGAACTTCAGCCCACTTGGATTTTGCATCGACACACATTAAGAAATAATGGTTGTCAAGGGGGCCTGCATAGTCAATATGTACCCTCTCCCAGTTGTCATCTGGTGGGTCCCATGGATGAATAGCGGCTTTCTGTGGATTGTGCCGAACTTGGGCACAGGATTAACAGGTTTTAACAATTTGCTCGATGTCTTTGTCTAAACGTTCCCAATATACATATCGTCTGGAGAGTTGTTTCATTTTTGTAATGCCCAAGTGTGAGGCATGCAGTTCTTCCAGGATTTGGCGTTGTAGAGATTTTGGTATGACTAGGCGGTCCAATCTGAAAAGCATACCGTTAAAGATGGTGAATGGTTCATCTCTTTGACTGGTTCTGAGGCTGGTTTTCATCTTTGGCTGTTTCTTCAATAATACTTTCTGAAGTTATAGCTGGGCTGGAGATTTGAAGTATAGTTTCAGCATATAACGCATTGACTTCTTCATTCATTGATGTTTCAGATGTTCTGAGCAGTTGGGGAATGGGAGCCCGAGAAAGACAATCTACGTTCTCGTTGTCTTTTCCTTTTTCACAGCGTACCGTGAAGTCCAATCCACTTAGAAAGGAGGCATAGCGTAAAAAACGGGCAGATGTCATCTGAGGTAATGCTCGATGTGGATGAAAGATACGAGACAGCGGCTCGTTATCGGTGACAAGGGTGAAGGATTTGGCATAAACATAGTTGTAGAAGTGTGTGGCTGCGTAAATGATAGCCAAGGCTTCTCTATCAAGTTAACTGTAATTGCATTCAGCTTGGATCAAAGCTCGAGAGGCATAAGCAATAGGCTTTTCATGACCTTCCACTTCATGACTCAAAACAGCTGCGATACCGCTCGGGCTGGCGTCTGTTGTGAGGATCAAGGGTTTTGCTGGATCAAAAGGTGTTAATACCCTTTCGCTACACAACTCCGACTTTAGGTTTAAGAAAGCAGCTTCAGTGGAGGCTGACCAAACGAATTTTCCATCTTTTTTGAGTAGGCGTCGTAGATGAAAAGATTTTGTGGAGAAATCAGGAATGAATTTTGCATAATATGTCACCATACCCAAGAATCGTCTTAATTCCTCTACATTTTTAGGACGTGACATGTTGAAGACGGCTTGAATTTTCGCCGGTGACATTTCAACTTTATCAAATGAGACTATGTGACCAAGATAGCTGATACTTTCTTTGAAGAAGGAACACTTATTTTTATTTAGATGGGGATCGTTTTCCTTGAGTCGTTCTAAACAAGCAATCAGGTTTCTTGTACATTCTTCCATTGATGAGCCATGGCAGATAATGTCATCAAAATATGCTTCAACGTTTGATAGGCCATTGAGAATTTGTGAGAGTATTCTATTGAATTCAGATGGCGCTGTTTTGATACCAAAACTGAGACGATTCATTTGAAATGTGCCCTTGTGTGTCGTGATTGTTTGGATTTTCTGTCCTTCCGCATCCACTTTGAAGTGTAAATATGCCTTGCACAGGTCGAGTTTGCAGAAGTACTTTGAATTTCTGAGGCTATGCAAGACTTCATCAATGCGACGAATTGGATGATTAGCTGAGACTAATTTTGCGTTGACTCCACATTTGTAATCAACACATAAACGAACCCCTCCATCAGGTTTAGGTATTACGACGAGTGGTGATCTCTAGTCGCTTGAGGATACTGGAGTAATACAGGGTGCGGCAGCATAACTTCCTTTTTTCAAAATTC